>OY735224.1:36753328-36988328 GCA_963457665.1 Thysanoteuthis rhombus
ATAGAGAGAGGGGGAGATAGATAGAGAGAGGGGGAGATAGATAGAGAGAGGGGGAGATAGATAGAGAGAGGGGAGATAGATAGAGAGAGGGGGAGATAGATAGAGAGAGGGGGAGATAGATAGAGAGGGGGAGATAGATAGAGAGAGGGAGATAGATAGAGAGAGGGAGATAGATAGAGAGAGGGAGATAGATAGAGAGAGGGAGATAGATAGAGAGAGGGAGATAGATAGAGAGAGGAGATAGATAGAGAGAGGGAGATAGATAGAGAGAGGGAGATAGATAGAGAGAGAGAGAGATAGAGAGAGATAGAGAGATAGAGAGATAGAGAGAGATAGAGAGATAGAGAGATAGAGATAGAGAGAGAGAGATAGAGAGATAGAGAGAGAGAGTAGAGATAGAGAGATAGAGAGATAGAGAGATAGAGAGAGAGGGAGATAGAGAGAGAGGGAGATAGAGAGATAGAGAGATAGAGAGATAGAGAGAGAGGGAGATAGAGAGATAGAGAGAGAGGGAGATAGAGAGATAGAGAGAGAGGGAGATAGAGAGATAGAGAGAGAGGGAGATAGAGAGATAGAGAGAGAGGGAGATAGAGAGATAGAGAGAGAGAGGGAGATAGAGAGGGAGATAGAGAGAAGAGGGAGATAGAGAGATAGAGAGAGAGGGAGATAGAGAGATAGAGAGAGAGGGAGATAGAGAGATAGAGAGAGAGGGAGATAGAGAGATAGAGAGAGAGGGGAGATAGAGAGATAGAGAGAGAGAGGGAGATAGAGAGATAGAGAGAGAGGGAGATAGAGAGATAGAGAGAGAGGGAGATAGAGAGATAGAGAGAGAGGGAGATAGAGAGATAGAGAGAGAGGGAGATAGAGAGATAGAGAGAGAGGGAGATAGAGAGATAGAGAGAGAGAGGAGATAGAGAGATAGAGAGAGAGGGAGATAGAGAGATAGAGAGAGAGGGAGATAGAGAGATAGAGAGAGAGGGAGATAGAGAGATAGAGAGAGAGGGAGATAGAGAGATAGAGAGAGAGGGAGATAGAGAGATAGAGAGAGAGGGAGATAGAGAGATAGAGAGAGAGGGAGATAGAGAGATAGAGAGAGAGGGAGATAGAGAGATAGAGAGAGAGGGAGATAGAGAGATAGAGAGAGAGGAGATAGAGAGATAGAGAGAGAGGAGATAGAGAGATAGAGAGAGAGGGAGATAGAGAGATAGAGAGAGAGGGAGATAGAGAGATAGAGAGAGAGGGAGATAGAGAGATAGAGAGAGAGGGAGATAGAGAGATAGAGAGAGAGGGAGATAGAGAGATAGAGAGAGAGGGAGATAGAGAGATAGAGGAGAGAGAGAGATAGAGAGATAGAGAGAGAGGGAGATAGAGAGATAGAGAGAGAGGGAGATAGAGAGATAGAGAGAGAGGGAGATAGAGAGATAGAGAGAGAGGGAGATAGAGAGATAGAGAGAGAGGGAGATAGAGAGATAGAGAGAGAGGGAGATAGAGAGATAGAGAGAGAGGGAGATAGAGAGATAGAGAGAGAGGGAGATAGAGAGATAGAGAGAGAGGGAGATAGAGAGATAGAGAGAGAGGGAGATAGAGAGATAGAGAGAGAGGGAGATAGAGAGATAGAGAGAGAGGGAGATAGAGAGATAGAGAGAGAGGGAGATAGAGAGATAGAGAGAGAGGGAGATAGAGAGATAGAGAGAGAGGGAGATAGAGAGATAGAGAGAGAGGGAGATAGAGAGATAGAGAGAGAGGGAGATAGAGAGATAGAGAGAGAGGGAGATAGAGAGATAGAGAGAGAGGGAGATAGAGAGATAGAGAGAGAGGGAGATAGAGAGATAGAGAGAGAGGGAGATAGAGAGATAGAGAGAGAGGGAGATAGAGAGATAGAGAGAGAGGGAGATAGAGAGATAGAGAGAGAGGGAGATAGAGAGATAGAGAGAGAGGGAGATAGAGAGATAGAGAGAGGGAGAGAGATAGAGAAAAGAGATATGGAGAGAGGGAGAAAGAGATATGGAGAGAGGGAGAAAGAGATATGGAGAGAGGGAGAAAGAGATATGGAGAGAGGGAGAAAGAGATATGGAGAGAGGGAGAAAGAGAGATGGAGAGAGGGAGAAAGAGAGATGGAGAGAGGGAGAAAGAGAGATGGAGAGAGGGAGAAAGAGAGATGGAGAGAGGGAGAAAGAGAGAGGGAGAAAGAGAGAGGGAGAGAAAGAGAGAGGGAGAGAGGGAGAAAGAGAGAGGGAGAGGGAGAGAGGGAGAAAGAGAGAGGGAGAGATAGAGAGAGGGAGAGATAGAGAGAGGGAGAGATAGAGAGAGGGAGAGATAGAGAGAGGGAGAGATAGAGAGAGGGAGAGGAAGAGAGAGGGAAAGGAAGAGAGAAGGAAAGGAAGAGAGAAGGAAAGGAAGAGAGAACTAGCTAAAGCAGTCTGCCACCCTAGCTCCTGGTCACATAAGTCTTTTTTTTAATCAAGTTTAAAGAGAGTAAGAGAGTAAAACCTGTCTTCACCGTGACGTGATCAGACTATCTAGTATACGAACCTGCAAACTCGCCGATAATGGTCTTTATACCTTTTTTTTCAATGTGGGAGGAGAGGGTTAATTCAGTTATTTTTTCAAGACTCTCGGTATCACGAGAGTTCTCTTTGCTCCTGTTTCGCTTTTGCAGAAAGTGAAAATAACATTCAGCATTTGTTCGGCACTTGGCCGTGTAGAAGCAGCGCACACTTTCTGCAACACCCCAGTCACCTGTACTCCCCACCACCTCAATCTCCATTTTTGTGTCGAACATTGCTCAAAAGTCTTTCCCATATAAATTAGTGTTAATCGTTTCTTCACTTAACGCCATTTCGGCTTACGTTATGTTCATATAAATGGATAGTGGGGAAAACTTGTATATGTTTTATCAATCTGTTTTGGTCAGTGTTCACACTCAGCTTCCCTTGATGAGATATATCACAATCTTCGCACTAATCCATCATGGGAGGGCTATTATGAATGGCTAAAAATGGCTAGATTTTCACAAGAATGTCTAAAAATAGGTAGATTTAACTTCCAGGTTATGCTCTGAAAACTCGTACAAAGGCTCCGAAAAGTATAGATATACAATGTATTGATCATATATCAAAGCTCAGATTAACTCTCTCATATATATCGGCCTCCGGGCCTGAAGCGAAGGTTTCAATCCTGCCTCGTGGTACTGGATGGGATAACGGATTGTCTAGAGCCACACTGAAGAGTTGTAATACAACGAAACAGCGCTGTCTGTGGATGACACAGTAATATATATATATATGGGGGGGTGTAGTATAATTTTACAGAGCATTTATCAGTTATAAACAAAATAATGAAAATAAAACCGCTGTACGAATAACGTTAATCAAGCCACTTTTAGCCATTCAAAAATGGCTGATTCTAAAAGTGGCCGTCCCTGGTGCGTTATTGAAAAGACTGCCGAATAAATGATTTAAAGACGAAAAACACAAGCCTAAAAAGAATTATTTAGAAGTAACAACACCTCGTTACAAACCCACGAAGATCGTTGTGATAAGAGAAATCGACTAGTCACTCCTGTCATAAAACTGAAGTCATTGCTTTTTACAGTCGAGTGTTTTTACAAACACTGACAAATTTATGAGAAAATTCCGAACTCATTTCTGATTCGTTTATTTTCTGTTTGTTTGTATGTATGTATGTATGTACATGCACGTATGTGGGGGTACATGCGTGTGAGTGGGGATATGTGCGCGCGCGCATCTCTCTCACAGTGGTCGGTTAGCAAGCTAGTCTCTCAGACCGTCCATCTACTTAATAATTAGCAATGTGCAGATGTCTTCAGTCACGCTAAGGGACGCAACTGACGTAATAAAGTATTAACAGTAATGAGAAAAAACATTTGAAGCCACCAGGACGCTATCCTCCAAGCTAACTTCAATGCTAATCGTTATTATCCACGTATATGAAATGCAATGGGTATATTTCATACGTGCAGTCATTTTTGTCGGTGTAGGTAGTTACTGAGTAACGAGATCCTACCTCACTGGGTGCCACATACTTGTGGCTTTGTGCCAAAACTAAGCTTAGCTTGGTAAATAACTGAACTTATATACACGCTTATATAACGGCTAGTGAGTAATTACTACAGTTTCTCCAAGTTCGATTCTAAATGGGCGCCAAGTCGTATCAAGCGAAATTAGTTGATGTCATTGTTGGTAATTATATATATATATATATATATATATATATATATATATATATATATATATATATATATATATATAGTTGTCTGTTCGTACACATAATCGAAAAGGAAGCAAAGAGATATTTCAATGTTTTTGTGACCGTACTCGGATTTGAACTTGCAACCTGTCTGCTGGCACAGAAAGATCCTTCATGAGTATGAGGAAAAATCTTAATCACAATCTTAATACCGTCGTCAGATCTTTTGAAATAACCGTACTCACCGAAATTTTTAAAAGAATTTTTCAGAAAATTAGTCTCACTGGAAACTTTTGCACACATTCATTTTTCTCAAAAATTTAAACATTCAGAAGAAATGAAAGTTAGATTCAGTTTTCAGAAGAATTATTTTTAAGCCTTAAGAACTACAAAGCTGAACTTGACCTTTACTTTCCATTCATCATACATGAGTACACCTTCGAAGTATTAGGTTAGGTCCTATCAGGTAAATTTTCGCTGAGAGAGAGAAAAAAAAGCAAATCTTCGTTTTGTGAACGCAGCAATTCAAACCACTTTCAAAATCGACAACGGACGCAGGAAAGGACAAACAGTATTGTTACGCCGGGTGATATCCAAAGCAAAAACCATACATTAACTTCTGTCTTCCTTTCGTGAATTTGCTACACACATCATTAACTCAATATTTGTAACATCGAGCGAGCGTGTAAAAATTTACAATCGTTATTTTAGTGCGAATAATTATTTGTACGATTCCAGTTTGTTTATTTCAATTTTTGCCTTCACAAGTCAAAGTATTGCCAAATATCATTTAAGATCGAATTTCTTATTTTCAGAATCTTAAACCCAAACTTCCGCTTTCAAACATTTCAATAATGGCCACAGGAAAAGCTGTGATTTAGATTTCCACCCCCAAGTATACGGTTAGCTAAGTAATAGATATCTTAGGAAAAAAAATTAATTCAAGATTAAGATGTTATTGATACATGTTCGACCCAAGATAAAACTGATAACCTATAAATATGGTACAACTATCCCAATGGTTAGAACAGAGGACAATTTATCAAAACTAGGATATTGCCCGTTCCAAGTGTGCATGTTTGGAAGGGGGTAGGTCTTTTGGCGTATTAGTCATGTAAAATAATTACTGTCCAACCAACAAAACTACGATGTTGAAGTATTTTGGTTAATTTTCCACTATACTGTCAATTTAGGTATTTTGTATCTAAATTTAGATACATAATTTTAGATAAAAGATCTATAATTTGTTTTTGTTTTTTTTAATGAATTACTCAAAACCTGCTAATCCAAACAATTTCAAACTAGACAGTGCAATGTTTTATATTCCAATTTATATACGTACATGGCGAATGTCAACCTTTTGCCACTAGTAGAGTTACCTCAGCGCACGTATACACACACACACACACACACACACACACATTTTTCAATTATAGTTAAATGTCTACGACCTACTATTAAGACATAATATAGCTCATCCGTAACCCTGATTCATTTACTTCACTTTTCCTTTGTAATCAGTCAACCACCCATCCGTTAATACTATGGAGGGTGCTGCAGGATCATTTCAATTAAGCATTATAATCAACTTCCAGCTTTCAAGTCCCGTTGAAACTCCACAAGAGCTCCCCCTCCCCCAACTGTACTTTTCAGATACACGTTCCCTACTCTGTCCACTTCCAGCCTCTCCTTAAGATCCAAACATTCGGATTAGGAAAATACAGGTGTAACTTGATAAGTGCGCTTGATTCGTTCCCAATTTTCCGTACTGTTCAAAACCGCACTGTTATGCGTCTTATAATTTTAATGTTTATTTTTAACTCATTCTTAGTTACATTAATTTGTACAGCAATGATTTAACCACACTACATCAAAACCGCACCATTCAAGGTATTTCTGCACTGAGAACGGAATAAATCGGCTTCAAAGCCGCTCAACTTTCAGCTTACAGGAAAGCGCGCCAAAATCGCCCAGTTACCATGACGACGCGTCGAGTAAAAGTGATCAGCGTCCGAATTGCACGAAACGCCAATCGAATTGTTGCTTAGTAACTGCCATTCATTCATAAAGGTAATCGATAAGGCATTTACTTCGATCTATGTTTCTAGGTCATCCTTGTTATTACGTCATCGGAATTCGGCTTCAGAGATTCCGGACTCCAGAGGTTTAGGGACCAGTGCCACATACGTGAAGCTGGTTACCAGAATTACCTCCATATCTAGGAAGACACAAAGACGCTTGTCTAGGCTTTATCAATAATTCTTATGGCATGAATATATTTAGGGGGATCCGAAGGGTCGATGGGTCCCCCCACCTTCCCCACGATCAGGCCAAAGCAGAATTAAATTATCTTTTAAATTTCGAAACAAAGAAAATTTATAAGTTAAAAGATAATCCCAAGTATTCATAAATCGATCTTGAAAATCATTTATCAACTTTATTTCCGACAATTTGACCCCCATTTTTCATCTTCGTAGTCATGACTTTTAGGCAGATTCATTTCTGAGGACCCCTTCAGATGTAAATTGTAATATCCGTAAAGATAGAATTTTTCATATCAGTATCTTATTAAACACACAAATACAATATATATGTGTGTGTGTGTGTGTGTGTGTGTGTGTGTGTGAGTCATAGTCAATTGAAATCATTTTGTTTTTCATCTTATATAAAGTAAGACGACTTCAGTCTAATTCATTATATATTTTCTATGTATTGGTTCAGTATTAAATTTCTGAATTTTTTTTCACTTTACTCTCTCGCCAATTCTAGTGCTAAAAAAATACGACTCAAATCCAAGTGAAAAATGCCGAATCACAAATCATTTTCTTATTTTTGATGTTTGAGACTTTTTTCATGTACTTATTTACAAAAATAATTTTATAACCATTTGAACCATCTCTGCTCATAATCCTGGACCGCGGCACAAAATCCTGGATCTGTCTTAAATACTTGTAATAGTCGCTTCACTAATATTGGGTGGGACAGAAAAGTGACACCTACTTCTTAATGACGTCAATGATTCTCCTACAGACCACCAAGGAGTAATTGATGAAAGATTGTCAGAACGGGCAAATTATCTATTCCAAAGCACCCAGAGAGCGCATACCGCTACCAACGGTGAAAATTCCTGGCTACGTCCCTTAATCGTATTAATTCCTCAGCAAAATATCATTGAAACTTATTGAGAATGTTTGGAGATATTGTATGGGCAAACATGAACGAATACATGAACAATTTTTTTAAATAACTCTTTATCGGAAAAGATTCCTGGATCCGCCCCAGAACTTAACCAAGTCTTCATTATTGCATGGTGCATCTTACCAAAAAATATCCAGCAACCTTAAAACCTGGCTACTGCCGGACCACAGAAAATGCTGATAAACATATGACGTGAAAAATAAAACGATAATCTTTAATATAATAAATGAAAATGATTTGTGTTTGCTTACTTCACAAGACAGAGCAATATATTAGGGGAAGAACAGGGGTCCGAAACAGCTAAGAATCCATTAGAAAACTCAAATGGCAATGGGCTGGCCATGCTGCAAGAATGGCGGACAACCCCGATGGACATCACGACTAACGACGTGGATCCCCAGAGATCACATGCTAAACCTAGGTAGGCTAAATACAAGATGGAGAGACGAACTAGACAAGTTCAGAAAGTATTGGCTCCTCGACGCCCAAGGGAGAGAGAGGAGTCTGGTGAATACTCTGGAAGGTTCATGTCTAACGACACACGATAAAAGATTGATGATGATGATGATGATGACGACGACGACGACTCGGGCTTCCGGTGTCATTTCTCAAGAGGTAGGGCGCAAAAGGGTTTATTCAGAATATCTTCGTGGCAACACTGTTACCAGTGAGAAATAATACCAGCTTTTTATAAGGGTGCATTAAGTTGGGAGATACATAAACCGATTGTACAGCACCATTATTTTTCATTGACCATAGTGTTCTGACTTTTGACCCCCATCCCCCTGGCTTAGGTGAGAAAGCCTAATCTAGGAAGGAGGAGGAGGCAAATGCCTGGCAGAGGCTCACGTTTACCCATCTTTAAAAAGCACCAATTAAAAAGCATAATTTATAAGATTCAGAAAAAAATGATAAATAAATACAAGTATAATTTTATGCTAAAATAAACATCAAAAGTTGTCTATTTAGAATTCTTCGATTTGATTGTAAACTGCAGTTGCGTTTTTACGCATTCAGTTTAACGAGTAGGTTCATGGACCGCTAAATTACAAACCTGATTTGAAGAACTCTAGTTGAGTTATTTGAAGCTCAAGAGATCGTTTCAAACGGTTATAAAGATAAAACGCCCGAAACACAATAGGAAAGAGATAGAGGCTGCTACCGAGGTAATTGATGAATAAGATTGGTCCTTCAAATATTCAAACGAAAACCTACGAATCATAACGATGCTGATATTTGATTTCTGTGAATTATAATATTTAAAATATATAGCCCCTGTAACAAAACTATCTTTTTTCATTCAGAAACAATTGCTAAATGCCACTAATAGGAAACGTTCTCTAGAAATTCATGGCTAAAGATTGAGGCGATGTTGGGTTTATCTACCAAACAGATACAAAAGGAAGTGAGAAATAAAAAGAAGTCTATGATTTTGATTGCCAAATGCAAAAACATTAAGGGTACTAAGTAACTAAATGAAGAAACATGATGGTGATAATGGCAGATACACCAACTAAAGGGAGAAGATTCAAAATATGTCCACACACGGGGATTGCCGGTCTACAGAACGCAGGATTAGAGATGTACGGCAAATATTCAACCATGTATAAAATGCGAAAAATCACCAATTTTTTTCAGCGCAAATGAAGTTTCTTGTATATGCTAAGTAACCCCCCCCCCAACATCTTATTTTATTTTTAATCTTCACCACCGAATTAGGCTACGGTGTCAGAACTGGGCAAGCTCACAAAATTCAATCTTTAAGTAAAGAATAGAAAATAAAAAAAACTTCGCCCGTCCTTTCTGACAAAACCTTGTCTGGGCCGGTACAAAACGCTGGTGTCACCACTGGTCTAATATGGTAATACATCTATCATCAGGGGACATTCAATCCTCTTTTGGAAGTGACACTGGGGCAAATAAAGAACAGGGATTGGATAGTGACCAAGGACAATACAACGTCAAGATGACAAAGTGTTTTCTCAAAGGCATGAACTCAAGAGAGAGAAACACCTGCTGTGTCCTGTTGTGCCTGGCAAAGTTTACAACTGAATCAATATCTGGGTAATGAGTATTGTATATGAATTTGGGTCCGTGAATAACAATTTATCAACGAAACAATATTGTGGGAAAAGCTAGAAAGCACTTGAGAGTACATACCCGGCCAACACCATTGTAACTAATCTCTATCCATACTATAAATGTGAAAAATCGCCGTGTGTATGTATCAAGATAACCCGACAAACAGCCATTGTATGAAGTTGATATTCGCCAGCTATGTTGGTCCGTGCGCCGGACATCGCAGTGTCGAATTCGAAGTTGTTTGGGTCAGCGGTTCTCGATATGTAGAGGCTGCTTGATTTAAAAAAAAATCTATAGTGAAATGAACAAATATTTTGTGACCGCACAAAATGACGTCTTTATGACGCGATGTGCGTCTCTAATCGTTTTGGAATGAGAGAGAGAGAGAGAGAGAAAACTAGAGAGGGGGAGAAAATCGGGGAAGTCCATCGAATTTTTCTAAATGAGATTAAACTCAATCATAGTTTGATGACGTAACGGCATTTTTTCAAATCTGTTTCGATTGTTCTTACGATTAACGACGATGTTTCCGTTTTGATAACTCCTACTATCGACTTCAAGAACAACGTCTCATTATTTCAAATTTAAACCTCCTGAAAATCCGGAACGCTCATGATAGAGATGTGTGGCGAATCCTAGGGAAGGTCTATGTCCAACGACGGACAATATAAGACATGATGATGACGACGACGACCTTTTTTCTGGGTATGATGTTAATCCTCCTTATTGCATTGTAGCACCGAGAGTCCCTCTTTTCTGACATACTTCACTTAGAACGTATTGGCAACGAACATAAAAAAAGGAGAATTCTTCATCATTCGATCGCAGAATCTGAATCGGTATTGTCTATCTTTTCCCATTAGGTCACATACACGCATATAAGAGAGAGAGTGAGAGAGAGCGAGAGAGCTGCAAGGGTGTCAAATAATGCAGCAAAATGATGGTAGTAATTTGACAATGTGGAAGTGAAAGATTCGAGAACATATCCATCCACACTTCCTCAGAACCAAAACATATCTTTCCCCATCAAACCCCTGCTGCGATATAAAAAAAATATCAAGTCTGATTTATTCATACCACATGTAAACAACTGCATTTTCTTGCGTCGTTAATTGCTTCTTTAAATACACTGACGAGAGTTCGGCGAAATACATCAAGCCGATCTTTATGATAAAAATTTCGAGATGTAACACTTCTCAAATCTTCCACATTGTCAAATTACTACCAATATCATATATATATATATATATATATATATATATATATAATCTACGATGCAGGAGAGGTAACTAAAAAATCCTCAATTAACCCCTCAATTCTTCCTTGCCCCAATGCCTATCCTTCAAAAAAAATTTCACTGATAATCAGTGGCAACTTTGAGATATTGCGTAGACTTATAGCTACGATGCAGAGGCAGTAACCGTTAAAAAAAAATCTTGGATTCGCCCCAAAATTCAATCAATTCTTCTTTAGCCCACCCATTCACAAAATGTAAATAAAATTTATAGAGAACTTTTGGAGATATTGTGTGGGTATTCTAACACGAGTGCATACATATATCATTTCAAACTTCGTCGCTAGCGACAAGAGAAGAAGTCGTTCTTCGTGAGGGAGTTGTGCTAAGTTATATGAGCAGTTGTCAAAAATCGGACTAAAGTAAAGCAGATTTTTTGGCACCCATTCATCGAAATTCGAATATCATTTCACTCTTTCCATCGATTTTCGACAGATTGATCATTTGACAACTAGGCAAGGAAATTTTTTCGTTAGAACCCTTCCAAGAGGTAACGTTCATGATTTTAAGGTAAGGAAGCTTAAAAAGAAAAGAATGGTCAACTTACATCTTATTTTTCTCGCTGAAAAAGCCCCGAAATGCCGGGTCTTCAAAAAAGATAGGCACGTTCTCGAACAGACACTGTCTTAGTTACTTCTAAATGTTTAGAGGTGAACTCAGAAAACAAAATAGTACTTGTGTTATTCCAGATACTAAAAAAATATATACAGAACTACAGAAATATCCTCAAAATTATTTACGTGCACACTCAAAGCATTTTTTGCTCTTGAACCCCACCAATCCGGGGATCTAGGCCAAAGCCGAATCAGCCTCTAGGTAAATCCGCCACAGCAAGGGGTTTGAGTTCATGTAAATGCCAAAATTTTTATCGATCATTTTCTCTATCAATGACCTTCAACCGTCGAAAGACCGGTGCAACGCAACTATTCTACCCCATTTAGCCAAGTGTCGGGGACGCCATTTTACCCCTGATTAATTTTGGTTCTTGGCTAAACTAAACTTGGTGAATAACTATTTATATTATTATTCGGACCATCCTCATCTTGGTTGTTTTTCATACAACGTTTCGGCCGTTGTACTCTATGGCTTTCATCAGGTATCATCTGGTAGGTGTCAGTTTTTGGTATTTGATGTTATTGTTTCCTGTCTTTCATTATTAGAGGTTCCCATATGGTACCCATTTCAATGCTAGGATTACTGAGGCAGTTTTTCTTGTGTAGCATATGGGCCAACTCTTTCAATTTTCGAATCTTCCAGTGATCTTCCTGATCAATTATCTTAACCTCGTTCCACAGGGGTAGGTGGTCTCCCATTTCCTTCCATACGTGATCAGCTATACCCGATTTGTCAGTTTCACCTTTGCTCACCGCTTTTCGTTAGGAAGAAAAAACAAAAATGATACATAACGCCTGGCGCTACTTTTCATCCCAGACAAATATCCAAAGGCCTTATATTCCTTTTATTGCATTTCCAGTAGTTGAATCAATGACCCTCATCCTCCAGAGGACGCTTTATTTACGAAGTCAAACATCAGACTCCACATACACATTATAATCCAAATTTGGTATCCGAAAGCCTAAAAAAATATCACTAATCATAAGTGCTATATTCTAATCAATTTCCAAGTTTATTTCTATTAATATTCGGACCATCCTCATCTTGGTTGTTTTTCATACAACGTTTCGGCCGTTGCACTCTACGGCCTTCATCAGGTATCATCTGGTAGGTTCTAGGTTCAATCCTAGTGTGAGACAATAATACTACTAATGCTAAGAGGGGAGTGCGGTCAATATACCCCCGTCGGATAAATAAAGGGTTCGGTTCGTTACTTCCCCACACCTACCAGATGATACCTGATGAAGGCCGTAGAGTGCAACGGCCGAAACGTAGTATGAAAAACAACCAAGATGAGGATAATCAGAATAATAATAGAAATAATAATAATAATGATCACTCATCTCAAAAATTCAAAGATATACTAATTTCCAAGTTTGTTATGTTTTCGCTTATTCCGTAGATATATTTCTACAGAACTTCGACGGCTGTTTTAAAAAGGGTAGACAATTTGTTTGTTTTTTTGCGTAATAATTGCTAATTAAAATTAAGAGGAGGTCAGTTTTTAACCAATGTTTTTCGTGTTTCAAGGACAAAGGGGGAAAGTAGATAAATATGACCGAAAATAATGGAATTACCTAGCTTTAATTTTTGGCTGGGGTGTTAGGAGCAAAAAGTGGCACTGTGTAACGCCTAACACTTAAAAATGGTAGAACCAGGTAAGAGGGGAATATCAGAATTATTTTCCATCTGTGCAAGCCAGAAACATGGATAGTATCGGACCGTATAGTATGGTCTTGTTTTCTTTTTCCTGTGCGTACATACCCAAGATAAAATTTATAAATTAGATACAATTATGGCCTCTGGTCTGTTTTTACAGACAATGGAACAGGGGTGCATGTCTGGACGAAATGTATGGATATCCCTAGATGCTCAGTCGTTAGAATCCACCTCCGTCTCGAGTATGTGGTCAAGAGCGAGACGTCAGGCAACAGCTGCAGGAAGGACGTCAAATTGGGCGTCGAACCACTTGAGAAATGGAATCAGAGTTATCCTTCGCCGAGACTGGTTGCCTTCCCTGGCATTTTACCCATGGATGAGAAAAGGTGGGTTCATGCATTTCCTAAGGGCATTAGCGCAAAGTGAACACAACGGCTCCGACTGGAGTTTGAACTGAAGTCGCTGATTTCATTGTCAGTTCCGTTACCGACTATGGTACAATAAGACATCAAAAAAAATAATAACATACACATAATAATTAGCTATGTGTGTTTGTCAGGCTAAAGGGCCAAACTGGCGTAGTAAAATAGAATTTCATGATCTGATGACATAGTAAAAATGCTAAATTTAGAGAATGAAGAAAAACGTTTTAAAGGCAATAAAAAAAAAATAATTAAAAAATCCGTTTGTGGTCAACAGAACGTTAGTCTCCAAGTCTGCAATGTGAACCTCCAATATCCACGTTTACAAAGTGCAATGTGTGCCCCATATATTTCCTATATGCCGTCATTTTCACGACAGTGGTAAACTAATAACTGATAATAGAAAAAAAACCATTTTTACACCGTTTAAAAATCACGTGACGGATGGAGATTCGACCTTGGCGAAGAGCTTTGCAACTTCAGCATATGCTTTTTCTTTGCCTCTGTCAAAGAATTTGGAGATATACATGTATTGGTTATTACCGAAAGTACTGAATGGATTTCAATGAAATTTTGTAGAAGGGAGGTTTCCGCAATGGGGTAAGGAAGAGGTGGTTGAATTTGGAGGCGGATCCAGAATTTTTCTCTTTGTTCGAGAGATAAGTTTCCATTTTTTTTCACACGATATTTTCAAAAATTCTCAATGAATTACTATGAAATTTTGTGGTAGGTTGGATAATCAGCTATGGAAGATATCAACTTTGGGGGCGGATCCATGCACAGTTACCCCCCCCCCCCCATCATAGTTATATGTCCGAATCATATGATATTGCCAAAATGCAATGACTACCTACACGATATCAGATATAGTTCCTAATGAATTTCAACAAAATTTTGGAGCTGGGTGGACAACAAGTTACAGAAGAATTGATAAAACATTTTGGGCGGATCCATGCACAATTATCCACCCCCTGACAATGGCGTAGAATGCCCCGAACGCTTTTTTATTTATTTCTCTAAATCAAGAATTTTCACCTTTCGGCTTACGGCTTCCCTTTGGCCGAGCCGAATTGCCAGCGCTCCTCGTCTTGCGCTTTGAAACTATTTTCAGGTGAAACGTATAAATTGTTCATTGATTGCAGGTAAATGAAACTGCTGAGTGAGGAACCACAGAAAGGAGGACCCACTGTACCGAGAACAAACGAGGACAATAAAATGATATTTTGTCAAACCCCAAACTTTTGCTACCCTAACAAGAGCATCAATCATCAACAAAATTAAGAGAGCAAACCGAAGTGTAAAATTCACATCCCCAACCGTAATTCGAAATCTCGACCGACGATCGCCAGGAGGCTGTTTCACTGACTGAGCCAAATCAACAAGGCACTTTTACCTATCTTACCAATGTTTTGCAAGCAGAGCACCTTACACGGTGATTATTTTTTTCTGATTATACATAGGTTTTGTAATCTTCGCTTTGACGTACATAAACATATGGCAGTGTCTAACCAGCATAACGAGACTCCAAGAAGTATATAAAAAAATTAATAGAAAGCATGTTTAAATAACATATTCATCAGAAATTAACACAATAATTAAAATTAAATTAAATTAAACTCCGGTCTTCATCAGATTGCACACCATTAACTTATCAACGTACAACGGAAACAGTGTATCTGCTGCACCGAACTGACAAGTTCATGGTGCGCAATCTGATAAAGACAAGCGTTTAATTTCATTATAGCATCAGCTGTTAATGAATCTGTTGCTTAATTATAATTTAATTTTAAAAAATATACCTTTTGAAGCTTCTCTATGATGGTTAAACATCGTCATAAGTATACGTACGTCAAAGCAAAAATTACCACGTTTGATGTCATTGTATATCTACCATTATACCAAGTTAAGCTACCCAGGGCTTCCGAGCTCAAAGTTGCAGACGGCCGTACTCTATAGAATTCTATAGGCATTTACCGACTGTGGATTGTTCTTGCCCTGAGGTTCAACCACAGGTCAGCCTTACTGTCGGATTGCTCCCACAAAAAGACGACAGACTCCTACAGCTAGCACGCATCTGACAGGAGAAGGACACTCCTGTCAAACCTACGAACTTGGAACTCTGCCCCAATCTGTGCCACCACAATGGACCATAAGATGCCGAACAATGGTTTAAAGGGCGGTGTTGGCTCTGGACAAGTTGGCCTTCACAGCTGGAGGCTTGTGGGGGAAAAATGATCTATGATCCAACTGGTGAAGCAATCTCTCCCAACAATCTTAGCTCGCGAAGCCAAGCCATTCTTTCAGTATACCAAGTATAATCTATATGCTTCATTCATAGGTCATATATAGGAGTTTAGATCAGTCTAGCATAGATAAACTTCCCCAGGGGTTAAGATTAGCCAATGAAAAAAGTAACCTTCAAAGGCCTTAGAATTCCTGATTACAAAATAGTCTTCTCTTCCTGATAACATCAACTTTTTTTATGCATATTTCGTTTTTTGGGTTTTTTTTTTTTTTTTCCACTTTGAACTACCCCACTATCTGTCGCTAAGCCTGGGTACTAAACAAAATGGTGGGACAGAATAAGAACCTTTGTGTTCCCAGCAGAGTCAAATCAAACTACCATAGTATAGGTTATAAAGGAGATATAAATTTGAAAAGTACACAATATTAAAACAGACATTTTTAATTGTACAGTGAAGTACTTATTTTTTCATTTGCTAAACAGCCAGACAAAATAGATATGAAAGAAATGTCAGTAATGATATTACTTTATTGTTTATTTGATCTTGGTGCAGCCGCTATGACTTCAGTTTTAATACTTTCATATTTATGCGTTGCATTTGTATCACAGATACCATACTCACTTTAATTACTGTGATAGCTCCAGTTAAAGGTGAAAATTGGTTAAAATCGCTAACCTTAAACTCTCAGTCGTTCAAATAAGTTAAGAGCAGTATAGAACTATAGTAAAAATGCAGAATCATTGAATCAGAATTGATAGCTTGCAAGCATTCGGTGTGGGGTCCGTAACATATGTTACTTCTGATACATAATGCAGCACTGGTTCCTAGATATATGAAGATGAAAAGGTGGTTTTAAAAATGACCTATTATGCAGATACTCTGGTTTCCGGTTAATCCTGGTCTCCGGGTGCGTTCCAATATTACTCGGCCCAGCTGCAGGGAATCTGTTACCCCGGAGCAGCACTGCTCCATTGCACTTAAAGGAGCAGGTCCCCTGGTGGACGCTTTCGTGGCAGAGGTTGTCTAGCCATTACGATGCGCTTTTCAACCGTAGCCGCGTCGGCTGGAGCCAATTTTTGAAAGAGTTCGTCTAATCTTTCCCACATTAAGCCCGACCTTGTGTCATATATTGCTGTGGTGGGACAGTGATTAAATAAGTAGTTATGCAGGTACCAACACTTCGGAAGTGGTATGAAATCATCACGTAAGAGGTGTGATGTCATCAATAAATGAAGTATTAAGCGTTTGTTCTTCAAAGTGTTGCCAAGTATCTTCTGTTATTACATAACTAAAACCGTCTATAAAAAACGGCTAAAAGTTACAATTTCCAACTAACTTTGAAGCTAAAAATGTAACATACACCCATTTAGAGCCCACCTATCAAATAAAATAACTATACACTGAGACTTCAGTACAAATCATTGATAAAAATTGTACACTTACTTGAATTTAAACCGATCGTTTTCTTAATAACCAGATTTTCAGGTGAATCATCGCCGCCTTACTCTTCCCCCAGCCACAACTAGAGATTATACCTCTCCTACTGCTACTACTTCGTTTAGAATCCCTTTGAAATCGGAAATCACAGACATGGACGTAGGGATGGTGGACGCATCGTTGAACTTATGGTTCTCGTTATTGCGTCTGTTTGTTATATTAATATCACTTCCGTAATTGTTTTGTGAATCGTGTACTTTGAGGAAGCTTAGTCTGGCACAATGTCTCAATAACGAGAAATACAGTGACGATTGAAGTCAGTAACACTAGAGATTAGCTAGCAAACAATCGTTCCATGACAAACACGATATATATACATGAAACATAAAAATCTGCTGGAGAATGATAATCTTTCTGTTAACCATTATTGATTTCTGACAAGTATTTTTGCCCAACTCATAAACTGGAGTTGACTGGATTTTTCCACCGAAACAAGAACAATCCTCGCTAAGACTAGGGGTGTAAACCGATGTGTTAAATTCACATTCCACTATCATGATATGAATTTAGAACAAAAACAATCCTCACCAAAATAAGAAGTGTAAAAACTCATATAAAACAGATAACGTATACATTCCTCTACCGTGATTTGAACTCACAACAACTGAGTGCCACGAGGGTGTCTTACTGACCAAGCTAATCAGACAAATTCTGCATGTTAACGAAAATGTATTATCAAGGTACACACAGGCTTTTTCCATTCTAATAAATACATTTATACAAAAAAATATATATATAATTTACGCCGAATCAGTGAAATTGCCTAATTAGCGAAATTATGACTTTTTTTCACAAAAAGTAAATAAATTCATAGATTTAATGTGATCAAATTCTTTTCAATCAAAATGATATGGAACACTTTTTATTTCTTTTTACAATCAGAAGTTTGTCAGATCAAACTGATTAAAAATATGTATGTAGTTTTAACCTTTTTTTTTCAAAATAATTAATATATAGTTGTAATTTGATCAAAAGCTCATTCAATCAAAACACGGAATATAAAACCACTATTTTTTTAAGATTTATGTAATCAAAGTGAAATCAAACTTTTTTTTTTCTACAAGAAAAAAAAAAAAAAGGAAATTTTGCACAAAGGCAATTTCACCGATTCCATGTTACATGAATGAAATACGAAAATTGAAGTGATCGACTTTAAAGGCTACATTTGATCTAACGCCAATAGTGAGAGCTGGAAAAAAATAATAAATGGTTCAGTCGGAATTGAAGTTGGAGTGGGGTTTGGCCCTGCAGTAGCCAGGCTTGTTTCATTTTTTTTCCCACTTCACTCACTCAGGCCCTCAGTTTACGACAGGGAGTAAACAGTGCAGATTGGAATTAAAGGATAACCTCCGGACAAGACTCAGACTCGCGTCCCTGGTACCTAGGAAAGCTGCTTATGTACAGCACTGCTCTACCGACTGAACTACTCAACAATATTACAACTACTACTAACAAGTTAGGCAGGACCGGACCGGGGACCCACAGGGTGAGGATGCAAACGTTGCATTCGCCCCCCCCCTCTGGATCAGGCCTTCCAACCATGGGTTTGAAAGTTGGAACTTCATAGTCAACAAGGGATAATGGTATCGTACATTTGTTTCATGTAACCCTAACTGAATGTACCATATAAAAAAATAGTATGATTATTCGCTGGTAACAGAGTTGCTGAGATATTCTCAGAGTACCCTTTAGCACAGCCAACTCCCCCAGATATTCTTTTGTCCCCCTCTGGAAGAATGGCAGCGGACGCCCATGCTCCTGAGGCAAAAGGACTTACCTAAGTAACTACAATAATTAGGGGACGTGAAAATGAACACGGCACCAAACGATTGGGCAAGTTTAAAGGCTAGATTTGATATAATGCCAATAGTGAGAACTAGTAAAAAAAAATAAATGGTTGACAATGCTTCATCTAATAAAAAATGAATCGGGGGATAATACTACTCCTAGTTTCACAAACAACTGCTGGTAGGATAAATTCTAAATGAATGGGTACTCAAATTATCGGGCATTGTGTCTAACATAGCTTTAGTCCAAGAAACACGAACTTGCAATGATGAAAATATAATACAGGTATACTCTACTTTTTCGAAGTTCGCTTTACGCCACTATTCTATTTTACGGAAACAAGGTGAAAAGCGGAATTGGCAATCAGCGTCTGTTTTGCAGCGAGTCGTTATAGAGGTAGCGCACAATTTCTTCCTCACTTTCCTACACCCCATTCCACTGTAACTTTCCCTCCATCCCTACCGAACAAGATGCAGTCAAACATATGATCGCTGTTTTGGGAATATGGGAACGCTGAATAAATCCAAACAGAGAATGATGGAAATTGCTTCTCCGCCTCACGCCATTTCGACTTACGAAACCTTCTATGACACCGCTCAACTTTCAGAGAGCGGGGAAAACTATATACAAATACGATAAAACACCTGGTGGAGTACGAAATCACTTCCGTTTGTTTCATAAACTACTGCCCGTGGGGTCAATTCTGAATGAATGGATTGCTCTTGGATTCATGCCTTGTGCCTAACATGGCTTAGTCTAAAGAATATGCACGAGCATGCGATGATAAAAATACAATATTTGATTCTTCTCAAAATCATCTTATAAGAATCCAGGTCACTTTTTGTTTGTTGGTTGGTTGGTTCCTGTCACGTTCCCAGGGACACCGCAGGATATACAATTTTTTCTAATTAAAGCTAGTAAGTTGAGAGAAAAAATATCCAAACATAGTATTTATCTCGTAAAATGTTTTTATTAAACATTGATAAGCTGTGTGAAAGTAATGATTCAACTTGAACTGGGGGCGTAGACACTTGAAAAAAACTTTATACACTAAGGCTGCTGGAAAAGTTCGGTAACCACAGCTCTACTGCATGTGTTCGCGTCTGCATCACTATTACCACTGCTGATGTCTCAGTTGTAGCACAGAAGACAACTCCATAAAAATATAGACATCTGATTATTCATGAATAAAACTGAAGCTTTTTTTTTTGCATAAAAAAGAAGTTTGTTTTTTTTTACCCTACCAATCTTGTTGCTTTCTGAACATAAAAATTCGTTTTTTTTTTAACAGAAAATTATGAAGAGTTGTAGATTATCGATAGGAAAATAAATTTAATTCCAGGTTTATATTTTATTGCTTTTGTTCGCTTATATATATATATATATATATATATATATATATATATATATATATATATATATATATGTGTGTGTGTGTGTGTGTGTGTGTGTGTATGTGTGTGTGTGTGTGTGTATTTGTACAATTTATCCATACGTTATTAAAACCCCTCGTTTTTACTGGTGCTACGCTAGTCGACGTTATAATTTTATCTCCATAAAAGAAGATGTTTTGGTTTGACGAAACTCATTACCATATTTCTGGCTTCCATTTTATGAATAGAAATTCACTAGATTTCTCCTGCGTCATAGCAAAATGGGAAACACGTTTACACACACGTGAACAACTTAGTTGAGAGGAAGAAGAAAGAGAAGAAAACGAAGGAGGAAAAGAAGAAGAATTACAAAAAGAAAAAGAAGAAACGAAAAAGGCAGCAGCCGCAACAACGTTTGTTGTTGGGTTGAAACGAAAACTCGAAACGGGGAAATTACTTCTAGTGTTTTGATAGACGTGACTAGTCGATAAGTGAGAGAGGACAACTTTCTCCTTCCGGAATTGTTGAGGTTTTACAAAACCACTCGACATAAAGGTCATTGAAACGGTCCAGCACACTAACAACAAAACGTCACGAGGGTCTGTGTGGCTATGGTAAATACTAGAAACGTTAAACCTAATATCAGGACTGAATATTAACATAGATGTGGCCCAATGTACATTTCTTCTTGTATTTATTTCCGAACAAATCAAAACAAAAAATTAAATATTTATATAAGTATAACGTTTAATTCAGCACAAATCTTCGACTAGTATGATAAATCCCTTAAAAAAATTGACACATTGGAAAACATTGAAAATAAGAGAATATTTCTCAGGACATTCTGGGGCTGGAGTGAGGCCCCGAAGTCTAAGTGCCTTGTGCAGCTGCACTGCATGCATTGCTTTAAGTATTGTCCCACCTAACAGAGCCAAACAGATTTCTGAATAGAATCTTTTATCATAAACCAAAACCAGCTTTTAAACCACGGGTTTAGCTCTATATTTTTGAAGACAAAACAAAACCATCAGAGATAAAATCGTACATTTTGGTTGCAGGCAAAATGAAAATTTAAAAATATAAGCGCATTAAAAAATAACCCTACAATAGGCTTCCTACATTATAAACAGCAGCCGATTTCTTTAACCAGTAGTTAATTTGAATTTATTTAATACGAATCAAATTGAATAAAATAATTTTCATTTAATTAGAAACTCAATGTGAGGTGCAAATGGACTCCATTAATGCTTCAGGGAAAGGCATGAACTGAAGTTTCCATCCTGCCTCACGCCCAATTATCGCTGACTTATGTCCTGTTACAACATACAAATGAACCATTAAACAAAGGAGGACAGTGCTGTGCAAATCACCATCAATATCCAATTCTAGACACAAGCAAGTCGCAGTATTAAAAGAAATTTAAACTTGGATGCACATATTGTTTGTATTAACTCCTGAATTCATAAACCAATTGTAACTGAAAGTATAAATCTCAAATGAATAACATAAAAATAGGGGACCTATTTTTGTACTATTCAGTGAACTGGAAAAAAAATCAAATCACCAAACAGTCAAAAGGGGGATACTTTTAATCAGCAGTTATTTCCTTTGATAGAATTTAAGAGTTAGGGAGCAGGATGAAATGAAGACAGATGATCACGAAAGCCAGTATTCAGTCACCTAATAACAATAATGTTAAGTGACCAAATATGGAACATCTAGTTAAATTTCAATTGAATTTTGTTTATCATTAACTGTTAAGGGATGTTGACAGTTTAATAATCGGGAAGTTGGAAAGATGGCCTCAATAACCGTAACAAATACACCAAAGGTATCCATCAATAAAAAAAACTATACGCAAGACGGACGTACATTTGGAAAAAATTTGAAGTTCGTTTTTAATTTTCAAGTCTTAGAATTTCAAGTATGATTTATAAGATGAACATCCAGAAGACTGAAACTAAAAGAAATTAATTCCATTTTCACTGTTGGTAGTTGGTAGTTATAAACTATGCAGTTTATAGTTATATAGATATAGAAAATTTAATTGAAATTTAATAGCTGAACATTTTTTTTTCTTTTAAATCAAACATTTCATCTGATTTTGAGAGATCTGAGGCCCCTGAGGGGAATTTTACTTTAGGCAACAAAAGTTTCCTTCGGCCCCTTTCCTTCTCCAATTATTATCCTTTTTTCACCCACTTCAACATATCCAAGCATTTCCTAAGATTCCTGCCCCCAACTTTGGCTCCCAGTATATCTTGATACGACATACCCCCTGCAACTCAATACCTCTCATTGGCCCCTATAAAGACCTGCTCGCTGCGTTTTCCTCACGTTAGAGAACGATGCAACACAATCTCAAGAGTCTCCAGCCAATATTTAGCCTTGTGCCATACGAAGTTAAGCTTGGGTAAATATTGATAAAGTCGGCTGCAATTGCTTAAAAAAAACAAAAAAAAAACAAAACACTTCCTCTGATCACACATTAATGGCGATCAAAATTGATTTTTCCCCAAGTCATCCAGTCTTTTTGACCATATTCATTCAGGCAATATAAAAAGGAGAAAAACAGACTATTCAAAACTTGCGAAGTTGTTTACACAATTTATAGCACTATTGGGTTATTTAATGCTCTTGTCTATTCAAATCTATATCAACCCTCCCCCCTGTGTAAGTGACTGTTTACGTTAATTGCATAGCACAGAAACGTTAGTAAACAACTGATAAAGCATTCGCCTCCCGAGACGCAACTTAGAAACAAAGCCCGCCTTATATGCCGAACAAAAAAAAATACGGTAATATAGCGATTGAAAACAAGTTTTGTTTAACTATCAAGAAAAAAAGTGGTGGAGGAAGCCGATTATCATAATCACGGATAATCTTAGCCGGTTAGTTATCTAAAAGACCCTGTCCCAAAGCAATCGCAGTAAGCGGCTTCCTCAGAATAAGGCAACGGCGCCTGCTGTAGAAGAATAGTTGGCAAGCTTATCTCGCAAACTGGTCGCGAGTGTAATGAGTTCAATCCCCAAGTGGTGCTCTACTACAGTGGTTCTGTTCCAGACGAAGTCAAACTAAGTAAACACAAGTTTCCCCCCATTCCCCGCTCTCTGAAAGTAGAGTGTTACTATAAAACCCTTTCGTAAACCTAAATAGCGTAAATCGAAGAAGCAACTAACCTTAATTTACGAGGAGAAAATGATTCAACGTTCCCAGATAGTTTTTTTTAAATAGCGATTGACGATCGTATGTAAGGCTGAGTTTTCGGATGTTGGAGTGGTGGAACGCAAAAGAGAAAGGAGGAGGCTGTGCGCCGCCTCTATAACGACGACTTGCCATAAGACGGATGCTGAACATTATTTCCGCTTTTCGCCCCCCCCTCTTTCGGAAGAAAAAAAAAAAGGGAAAAGGTGTCGTAAAGCGAACTTTCAAAAAGCGAACGACCTACCAACAGATAGCGAATGTATCATCGTAGTGTCAATGGTATCTCTTCGTTCAGTGTGGTTATACGAATGCCGTAGAGAAAGAAAAAAAAAGATGATAACGATACGTCTTGTTTATAAAATCCCTGTAGAGTCCTTGCGGAGCATAGGGCCGAGGACCATACGGCTGTGGTTTCAGTAGCAAGCACGTTTTTTTTTTACAGACTGAAGTTGCTAGCCCCACCCGACCCTTGGGACTAGCAACGCCGACAGCCAAACTGAAGGGGATTTCTGTCGGAGAAACTTTCTGTCAGATCAATGATGGTGAACCCTTTCAGCACAGCGTGTCAAATTTTCACATTTTTCTTCATAATCCTGGAGTGTCATTCACATGTATTTTAGTTATAGGTAAATGCTTATAGATAAGCGACCTATTTTTCTGATATATTAATAAAACTAGGAGTGTGATGAAATATAACCTGAAATTTCTAAGTATACTTATAAGAGACCAAGATAAGATGAAATTCATCGTGTGTCACCTTAAAACCAACAGCATGGCACTGCTGACAGTCATAGGTTTGCTATTAACGGCTTAGATCGACTGCCTTAGAAGACTCAAGAGCTTCAATTGACCCGTTATTTACCCATAGCCGGGAGGAAAAGTGGATTCATACACTTCCCAGGGGAATTAATGCGAAGTGAATGTAAACAGCGTCGGTCATAACCGTTACGCACCTCCATATATTTCAAATGGGGTTCAATAAAGGCGACAAGCGGTTCGTAACTTCCGACGGACATGACCCGAACAGACACGACACGAAAACACACTATAGCAATAACCTGCTCAGACCCAAACAGACACTAGATAAAAATGCACAATAGCAATACCCGGCTTAGCAATACTCCGTTTACCGCTATAACAGATTTTTTTTTTGTAATAAATTTAATAATGTTAATTTTCCGAAATCTGTACATTTAAAGATTATAGTATCGACGTTTGTTTGTTCGTATATATGTTCGTCTGTTTGCATCACGGCGAAGATATAAGTTCCATCCTTTTCCTCTCTTTCGAAGAGAGGAAGACTTATGAGGCCAGCAGTTCAAGTGTGACAGACTGCTGTAGCTGACACACTTACACAGTTTGCTGTGTCTACATGTAAGTTTTCCTCTTCCTTTTTTTTGAAGCTAATTGAAAAGAGCGATAGTTACGTGACAGAAATCTCATAATATGATATAAGTAACTACTAGATTATATACACAACACCAATACAAGTCATCTTATTGACGCTAAAAACATCCTGTATTCTAAAATGATCGCTAGCGCATTCTCAATTTTTGTTATGTTATAATCTCTATGGAATCAACAAAAGAAGAAGAAAGCATTTGAAGAATCACTCTGGGGTGGCAAGCCTTCGGCAGAGCGAGCTCAACCTTCAAAAACGAGACAATCCCATCAATCCTAAAAAGAAGAGTACAACCAATGCATCCTCCCGATAGTCATTTATGGAGCTGGAACATAACCAAGAGACGGACCTGCAGACCGAGAAGCATGTAACGTGCGCATGAGAGAATCATGCTCAACCTCACATGGAGAAATCACAAGACAGCACAGTATATCAAGGGAGAAGGAGTCAAACACATAATAGAATCTACAAGAAAACTTAAATGGCAATCGTCCTTTCATGTTGCAAGAATGATAGACAACATGGATCCCCAGAGATCACATGCGAAACCGGGGTCGGCAGAATACAAGATGGAGAGACGAAATAGACAAATTCAGAAAATACTGGCTCAACGAAGCCTACGATAGAGGAATATGGCGAATCCAGGGGAAGGTTTCTGTCCAAAGACGGACGATAAAGGACTGATGGTGGTGGTGGTGATGATGGTGATAATGATGGTGGTGGTGGTGGTGATGGTGATAATGATGGTGGTGGTGATGGTGATAATGATGGTGGTGGTGGTGGTGATAATGATGGTGGTGGTGGTGGTGATAATGATGGTGGTGGTGGTGGTGATGGTGATAATGATGGTGGTGGTGATGGTGATAATGATGGTGGTGGTGGTGGTGATAATGATGGTGGTGGTGGTGGTGATAATGATGGTGGTGGTGATGGTGATAATGATGGTGGTGGTGGTGGTGATAATGATGGTGGTGGTGGTGGTGGTGATGATAATGATGGTGGTGGTGATGATAATGATGGTGGTGGTGATGATAATGATGGTGGTGGTGATGATAATGATGGTGATAATGATGGTGGTGGTGATGATAATGATGGTGGTGGTGATGATAATGATGGTGGTGGTGATGGTGATGATGGTGATAATGATGGTGTTGGTGGTGATAATGATGGTGTTGGTGGTGATAATGATGGTGTTGGTGGTGATAATGATGGTGTTGGTGGTGATAATGATGGTGTTGGTGGTGATAATGATGGTGATGGTGGTGATAATGATGGTGATGATCATGTAGGTTCTGTTTTGTTTCGCGCTGCTTCTAGTGGGGACGTATCTAGAGCGCTCACCGATGTACTATTGTAATCGTTTCTTGTTTGTCCCTTATTGTTATTTTTAGCTTCTTCGTTCAAAATCTATTTCGTTTTCATAGAAAGTGGCTGTTGCTGTCAACTAGAGCATATCTATTCAAAAGGTGCGTCCGGTTTCAAGAAAATCTTCAGCTAGTTTAAACATGAAATAATGAGACGCTGTCCTCTATTCATGGTGATATAGTTGATAGTAACAATCGAAATATCATCGTTATAGCAATAACAATGAAAACAGGATTTTTTTTTTAATGCCATTACGTCTCTAACTTCTGATTCAATTCAATTTCGTTCTACAGAAACATTCGACAGAAATTTTTTTTTTTAATTTTTTTTTTAAAAAGTGATTCTCTCGCATTCCAAAACCACATTGAAATGATTGGAGAAGCATATCTCATCGTAAACACGTCACTTTTTACGAGCACAAAATGTGTTCGTTTCAGTGCAGATTTTTTATAGTAAATCGATTACACACAAGCACGCACGCGCACGCGCACACACACACACACACACACGCACACGCACGCATAACTTCATATCGTACTGCTGATCCATACGAACTTCAAACTTGACATTACAATGACCGGTTCACGGAACAACACGTCCGGCGAATATCAACCTAGTACAATGGCCAGTTTTCGAGTTACCTCGGTGTGCGCGTGCACGCGGAGATCTTTCAAATCATAGTAAGGATACTGTCAATTCACATAATCGATAAACACGCATTTCGATCATTTTCCAAGTTCTCTGAACGAGGAGGTTTTTTTCAAGAAGGCATTTTCGGGTCAAGTGCATTCATGTCCAAAAATGAAGTCATCAAGGAAGTCAAACCCTTTTGCCTCTTGACCACTTGAATTCACACTTTTAGTCAGAACTCTTAACGACAAAAAAAAATTCATACATACATCATTCGTGGGGTGGGAAGTACTAGCCCATTAATTGCGAATGACGGAAATTTCGACCATTGTAGTTCTATGGCCATTTTCAATGAAAATTTCTGTTTTATTGCGACTGAAGGCAACTCATCGCTGCCAGTGAATTAGGTATTTTATTTGGCAACAGATATTCCTGCAAGGGTCAGGTGTTCTTATTTTGCAATGGACAACTATAACTTTCCACTGCCTGTTGAAGTTGACGGGTTTAGGTAAAAAATGACAAGGAGCACACACAACTTCAGCTCCACCTAGTGGTAGTATTGCAGAACGCGTAGTCAGTAAGCAAGCCATAATCTTCAATGAAAATCAGGCTTTATTCGCAACACAATAAACCTATTTGTCCGATCCCCCACGAAAACAAAGAGTGACACAAGGCTGGTTTAATGGGGGATATACCACACACGCGAATGTATTGGTAGGACCTTTAAAAAAAAGAATCTCTTTAGTCCTCACAACTATAGTTGTTGGGACTCGAGAGCGCTGGTCTTGAGGTCTTAGGGATGAATCTTGAGCCCGTTGGACTTGATTACACAGAGTAGTACTAGACCTTATGAGACAAAGCCCCGATCGGCCATAACATCACATCTGCATCCCGTCTGTTCTCCAGTGGTCATGTGAATGACGCAATTCGAGCACTACATTACACAGTAACGGTTCCATTCTTATCAAAAGAGGCGGGGTCAATTGATCAGCCTAAATTTAGTTTATAGCATCTATAATAAATCTTAAAGGGATTGGTCACTAATTATCTCTATGCATTAAAACATTTTAGTATACTCAGAGTCGCTTTAGACTGTTTTGAAGACTATTCTTAAAATGGCGAGGGATTAGCTTTCTCAGCACGGACGGTTGAGGGGCGAGAGGGCTTTTTATAGTTCACAAAAGTTGCACTTTGGTCCAAGAGTCTCCATTACTAAATTTCAGCTCAATCCGATAAGGTAAATTCGTTGCAAATTGTGCAGGCCCCTCTTGCCAAATGGGTTCTGTGAGTATATCTTCGCCCCGATTGATAAAAGAAAAAAAAAGCTTAAAGCAGTTTAAATGATTGGCAACCATTTTTCCCAGAAATGAATCTTACAACACTCACAGAAAATGAGAATTATAATATTACCTGCCTGTCTGTATGTATGAATGGGAGAGGGTGCTTATGCTTGAATGGGAACGAAAGGGACTCAACTTTCATTAGGACACTACATTCATTACCCCCCTTCACAAGTCTGAAGTAAATGTAGTTTTAGTAGTAAACGACCGGAATATAAACAGATAGCAGAAGAAATCAATAATAACAACATGTATATCAGTTTCATTTGTCGTTGCATGTTATCAAGGTCAAGATATATGTACGTTCTATAGGTGATACGTTATTTCAACAAAATTATATAGTCGCAAGTCGACTTACAACTGACTGATTAACACCTGATCGCAGATAAGCACCAAGAAAAGCTTAAATCCTATCAACAGATGACGGGAATTTCAGTCATTACAGTTCTATGATTCAACTGCAAAAGTCTGTCGTGTTATTGTCAGCTAACAATTGAATGTGGTGTAGGTGTTATGTTCCAAGTTCAGACAGGGACAACCTGAAGAAGAAGATGAAAGGGCAAACGTTTCTCTGAATTTTTGAAATGAGGTATTATTATTATCTCTATTATTGTTCGGACTATCCTCTATTACTGCAAGTAATCTAATGGTTCTAGGTTCAATCCCAGTGTGAGATAACAATAATTCAAAAACACTACTAGTGCTAAGAGGGGAGTGTGGTCCATATACCCCCGTCGGTTAAATAAAGGGTTCGGTTCGTTACTTCCCCACATCTACCAGATGATACCTGATGAAGGCCGTAGAGTACAACGGTCGAAACGTTGTATGGAAAACAACCAAGAAGAGGATAGTCCGAACAATAACAGAGATAATGAAAGGGCAAACATCTTGCTGAATTGAGCTACTGAAGAAATGTAATGGATGGCATTTGTTCCTTTCTCTTCGGAAAGGCAAGGGCAATGTATGTACAATACAGAGGTTCAAGTAAATACGTATTTTTCATGATATCTTACGTTGTGCAGTACGTATATTTCACTTCGCCTTATAATGATCGACTTAAGCTCAGCTCATAACCTGGATGCAAGTCTACGCTTAGCTGTACTTTAATGGCAGAAATATATGCACAGGTTCGTTATATCTTAGTAGTCAACACCCTTGGAATTTCCATGCGTCCAGCAAGTCTAAACTTATTTCAAATAGGCTTGAATCTCGTTCGGATGGTGTAATAGTTAGCACGTACGTTCGACAGGCAAAAGGTCCTGGGTTTGATGAGCGAAGAGTGTTAAAAAATCTTCATTAGGACATCATTGTGTATTAAACGCCCAATTGAATACACTCTAGGCTATGCAATTAGGGTAGACGTATCAGTTCGGTGGACCTACATCCTGCTAAAAGGGGTAGTCATAAAAATACTTACAGGAATAAAGTCCTGGTCTCGACCAGATTCGTGACTTACAAGGATCACTAAACTGGCACATGCAACAGAAATCGAGACTTCGTTTCCGGTCTCTCCGTACTCCGTTTAGAGCTGTCTCTTAACCTTCACCTTGGATCTCGTGGGTAAAATATCACAAGTACGAAACGGTTTTAAAAAGCTTGTCCTAGACTAGAGCGGTACTTTTCATCCCTGCCACTGTTCAACACTACTAACAAACACCCCGCTATTATTGGAATAAGGAATATTTCAATAAAGTAAATGCTAAAAAGCGTCTTGAAATATTACCAGTCACGCGTTTCGTCAACGTTTGTGAACTAATAATGGTAAGAATTTGTATCGAAATACTTCATTAACGTGAGGTAGAGATGAAAGCACTGTCGTTAAATTGAAATTAGACAAAATGTGGTAGTGATAGCTTTACTTATTACTCATAAGGTGTAAAAATGAGGGAAAACCTTAGGCAGTGACGGTTTGTCTACTGCACAGGCCGAACATCAGCTATGTTCCCGCCCTGCCCTGACCTTGCTCCCCTACCCCAGCCGTTCGTTGAATTGTCTCTACAGACAATGGAACATCCCCTCCAGAATCTCCCACACTGATGTAGCCCGGAGGAGAGAGCAGAGAGAAATACGTCTCGCATCAGCTTGACTGCAGAAAGATGTCAAATTGCGCGTCAGCCTTTACGGTATGGTTTGAAATCAAAGACTGGTCGGCCTCTGTCCGGAGTCTGAACTCCAGTCGCCGATTCCATGGTTAACGACGTTGCTGATTACGCCGACGCACTAAACATACGCAGAAGTCAAAGATACCCACGTGTACACTCAAACCATTCTTTCCCTCACTCTCACACCCATCCTCTTCCGTGCCCCTAAGCTTAAGCCTACTCAACCTAACGGTTTATTCACCCCAGGCCTTTCAACCTATGTCTTTTAGTGTCATAACTTTACGGCTAGGGAAAGGGATCATGGATATTTTTCTGAATAACGTGATTGTCCGCGTTAAAAGAAACAAATAGAGCAGATATAGAACCGTGAATAAACAAAATGAGAATTTGGAGTTAAAACGAATAAAATGTTTTGATTTGTTTAACTTATAGTAGTAGAACATTTTCCACTGGAATTAAAAAAAAAATATTTTAAAGTAAATGCTAAAAAGTGTCTTGAAATATTAATTGATAAATGAAACTCATTTCATCAACATTTACTTAATTGATACCAATTTTTTCAAGATTTTGCTAATTCTATCAAAATAAATTAAATGTAACCCTGTACTTGCGATGAACGTTGCAGAATCAAATTCACTTTCTTATAGACTTAAATTGAAAAAGGTTGGAAGACTCCAATAGAAAGAAAGGGATGGAGAGAGATTCACAATATTCATGGCTCATTTTTTATGACGTCGTAATAAAATGTTGTGATGTCATAAGAGAAATCTCAAAAGTGGAGTTAACTTTGACTTTGGACAGAATTTGCTCTTGTTCATACCCAGAAGTCTAAAGCCCCGTTTACACTACAAAAACTTACCTTTGTTGAATTTTTGTAGAATAAACGCAAACTCACCAAGGTGGACCCAAGGTTAAGTCAACCCGTATCTGGAGATGGGTTGACTTAACCTGGGGCGCACCTAGGGTAGTTGTTGTAGCGTAAACAGGGGCTAAGTTGTAACCTTTTCCCATGGCTTTTTTTTCTTGCTGCCAATATTGATTTTTTTTTTTCAGGATTTTTCCGGTCACTCTCCAGGTTTGTATCCTAACCATAGAGTTATATGCCCTCAACACGTGTTGCCTCGTAAACATAGCACACAATAGTTTTCTAATAATAAACAAAACGAATTTTCTTTCAATTTGGGAAAAAAGCGTACTTTTTTTTTCTTCTTCGGGTGCCGAATGACACGACCTACAATTTCTTTCAGGTAATCGGGGGAAGCAGGTGTTAAATATTTGAGAGAGTGTGGGAGAGAGATAGAGTGGGAGAGAGAGTGAGACGACACAGTTTTCCAGTCAAGTGTTTAGACATAACAAATCGAAACAATAGGCGATAGGCAACACTGTTTTTGGTCAATACATGGTTTACAATACAATAAAGATAACTTCTTTCATTAAATTTTTGACATCATTAACTATTTTCCAAGAAGTAAAAGTTTTTAAAAGTCTGGGGGAAAAAATAGGAAAAATCTAGACATATAACGAACAGTGTGAATTGTTTTTTTGTACCGTCTATAACCACAGACTCTTCCACTTAAAAGTAAAAATTATCTCCGACCCACCATTTGAAACTATGGACTCTTCAACTTGAACGAGTACAGTAGTTTCTTTTCTCAAAATAAGTTTCATAGAAATTCGAATATATCCGTGATATTTTTCAAATAAATATATAAATTACCGTATATGCCGATACATAGGACGCATAAGTAAAATAAATAGAATCAACATTCTAAGGGAAATTATTAATCACCTCCACCCATATATGCTGTGGTGATCAACTTACTTCTCTCTCCTTTTGTTAGGCTATGTTCACAAAAAGGTCTGAATTAAAAGAAACATGCAGCACTAACTAATGAACAATTTAGCATTTAACTTACATTGCATATTAAACCGCTCACTACAAAACTTATTTTGGAGGGTGAATTTTCACAGAACAAATATTCCCTACTTATTGAGAGGAGTGTGTGTGCAAAATTTCAAGTCTGTACAACGAACAGCAAGAGCTGGGCGAAGTCCAGATAGATAGATGTCAGAACACATGAATAACCTAGACCCAGCAACAGTGATCAGACCGGTCTGTTGAGGGTACCGGTGATATCACACTGCGTTCAATGCGCCGGTACTATGACTGGGTAAGGGTCTACTAAAACTCGAATTGGGCTGTTATGGAGTTTCTAGGACGAGTTGCAATGAGCAGCAGTCTGTACCTATATGATAAAACTTCATCGATATCCAAGACTTGTCAATTCAGCTCAGTCAGTAAGACAGCCTCCTGCCAATCAGTTTGGTCATAGTTTGGGAATACGAATTTTATACATCGGTTTACATCCCTAATTTTGGTGAGAACTGTTCTTGTTACGGTTGATTAATGAAGTCAACTGCAGTTTTTGAAGTTTGATAAAAATACTTTTAAATCGTTCATGGAGCACAGAGAGTCTACAAGACTAACGGGATTTCCAGAAACCTTCAATCTTTCAGATTTTCCAGAATGAAATCTAATCGCGCTAATTCCGATTTTAAAAAGTCAGCATATCCATTATTTTCGCATCAGGTAGTTTTGGGGTCATCGATTTCCAATAATCCGTAAAAGTGATCAAAACTGAAGCGTCCTGATTAGAAGTAAAGTTCAGCCTTCATACGCTTCCTTTTATTCACTTAGAAGAGGCAATTTAAAAGCTCTATCGAATCACCGTAACCCCCTCAAATGACTGACCGACCAGCCAACTGGACTGCAGAATCTTCTGACTATCCGTGGGGGTCTCCGGGCACCCCTCGTCATAATTTTTTTTTGGGGGGGGGGGGCTACAACCTTAAGAAAATTCATATGAGAACACTGCTCGGCAACATCAGAAGGAGGTGTTTTTCCACCCAAGTACTTTTTTGCGTCAATCGTCATTTTAGACCAACGAAGTCCAACTTTAAGATAATCTTTTACATAATTAGTACACACGCAGGCTGCAGCGATTCAATTATACGGGATACAGATATTTATTCTTTAAACCTAACCAACTTCTTTTTTCCAATTGATAATTTGAATTAGAAGAAAATTCCACGAGAAAAAAAAAAAAAGATGGGCGGAAGTCTGGAACTTTGATTCACATTAGGACATCAACTGAGTTAGTGGCCTCGTGCTACGAAATTCATTAATATAATTTGCCAGCTGTTAGCGACGAAGAGAAAGAGAATAAAAGGGTAATGCGAACACACAAACAGGAAATGCTAGGATGCTGGCTGCTAATAATATAACTAAAACCACTGCTGATAATGTGTCAATCTTGATTGTTTTTCCCCAGCCCAAAATGAATACAGGAATTGCAGTAATCACCTAGCGTTAACCTTTCAAATAACTTGTGTAAACATTATGACACAAAACACAACTTCAGGTATGCCGTTAACGAGGCAACGGGCATTTACCATAAACATAGAAACAGGTCTGGTTAGTCACTCAGAAGAAACCGTCTTGTGCCTAACGTCTTTTGGCAGCATGTCGTGTTGGTGGTGATCAATTAAAAAAATTGGAAAAAGAGGGGTGATCAGTGGATAAGTTACTTATCTCGTTTTTTGTCGAGTAGAGGTGAAAAAAAAACAAATGTGAATTCCCCTGGACATAAAATAAGGGATCAATTTAGCATTAACTTCGTAAACTGAACTCTAACTATGAGAAAGCTATCAAGGGGGCAGAATAAAAAGAAAACGGAATATGTATATGTTGTAAATTTCAGCCATCCAGCTCCATTGGTACGACCAATACATAGTCATCCATCCAGACCAACTTGAAAACAGAAAAAAAACTCTTTTGACACTGGGTGACAGTTCTGGTGGACTGTTTCTTATCAGGACCCTCAAAGCTTCAAAGTATATCGTTTCCACCTATAAACACCAACCAATGAACAAAATACCAAATTCTTCGCACGCTAATAAGATTTCGATGAAATGAAAGAGAACGTAGTGACCTTTCGTCGCTTCTTCCGGCGTAAGAACGAAGATTCCTTTCCAAATTTTCACACAACATAACGGAACGAAAGAGAAGAAAAAAAATCATAGATTTTAGTAGAAAACAAAAACAACCCAAGAATATAGAATGCCAATCAGAGGCAAAAAAAAACTTTCTAATGAGGGAAAAACTAGCGAGGTTTTTATTATTTAATAAATGTAGGAATTATTTTCCTTTCAGATTTAAATCGGGAGGGGAGGGAGCAGTCCTCACACCCTGACGCGTTTTTCCTTATCTCATACGCAAATTTTGTTTTCTTCTTTTAAATAAATAAATAAATAAATAAAATGAACAAGTTTCAAACGTAAAATCTGTATACAAACTTGATTATTTAATTTGTAACATAAAAACCATGAAATTGAACGCAGGTATCGGTTTCAATTAAATGAAAAGTTATAAATTTAGGGTAGATGACGGAATTATATGGATGACGGTCGTAAGGTACAACGGCCGAAACGTTGCAACATAAACAGTCAAGATGAGGACAATATCTATGATATTTTTTCATCTCAAAAATTCAGACAGGAATTAGCACAAGAGGGTAGGTAATTCTATAGTAAAATTTCACATCCTCGCAAACTCATTAAACGACATTAAAAACGGCGCACAAATAAAAACAATTCAATTTGCCCACAGTGATTACGTAAAAACTTTCGTCTGTCTTTCATTAATTCTACTATTTCTTTTGTGTGCAGTTCTTAGCAGTGTGTGTGAAACTTGACGGTCAGGGCCACCATCCCTACATGATGCCCAGAAATCATAAATTTGAACCCAGTTTATAAAATATCATGAAATCAATGAGAAACAAGGTTCAATATTTTGAAAGATTTTAAAAACTGTTTTGTTTTATAAAAAATAAAACATTTTAATTTCATTTTACTGTGATGATATTGAGGAAGAGAAAAATGAACGAAAATTGTGTTAATGTATCTATTTAAGACTTCAAGAGATTGGGTTTGTTGATTCTATTAAGCGACTCTGTAACCCGTCGGGTTAACTTTTGGGGGACAAATTTAATGCCATCTGATATGACCCGAATGAACCCGGTTTTTACTCATTTACAGATTGATAAGCGAGGGGAGAAATGAGTTTGTAAAACTCCTATCCAAACCTGGAGTTAACTAGTTTTTTTACTATCATGACAAGAGTAAAAACAATCTTTACAAAAATATGAAGTGTAAAACGCCCATATGTGAAATCCACAACACCCCTTCGTGAGTTGTACTCACGACCTAGTGAATGAATGCCAGGAAGCTGTCCTACTGACTGAGCTAAATTGAAAAGAGTTAATGAAAAGTAATTATAGTGATACGTTTTTTCTTAATTCATTCTAATAAATAAGTACATTCAAACAAAAAAAATATTTTTATATCTTTTTTTTATTTATATACGCAATACAAAAGTTGCAGTTATCATCTCCAGCTGGAATAAAAAGTTCAAGTGCTGAATTACATACTTGAAGACTTTTTTTTCAATTTTAATCTTCAAAATGTACGACCGGAATTGAATTTAAATTTCATTCATTTCTTTTTTTCTACGTTTGAAATTCAAGTTCACAATATTTAAAAAAAACAAAAAATTTGACAGGGTCAAATGAACTTTTCGCACTTTTAAAACAATCATTAAGCAAAGGACTGCATAAAGACTTTGGTCAGTGTTGCTAATTTAGCGCTTTTCGAGCTAAATTCGGTGCTTTTTTGCTAAAAATCGGTAAATCGGGGAGGGGGAAGCTCGAATTCTGACAATTTTCAGCATTTATTAGGTGTTTTTTGACAATTTGGAGCGTTGGAGTGGATTTTTTTTAACGCTTTTTAGCCGTCAAACTAGCGTGAAAATATCTTTTTAGTTGGCAACGCTGTCTCAATTATGAACTGTCAACATTAGTCAACCTCCGGGTAATCATAGTTTAGTCTAACAAATAATAAATAACGATTTAAGAATTGAATTGTTCAATCGTTGTTTTTTTTAAATTTACCTGACTTCCAAGTAAACGTCAGCAACAAAGAAACAGCAATCTTAATTGTTAGATTGACTTTGATTATCTATTATCTTAATAAAATGAAATCTCTAACTGGATTTATACCACTTTTTCGAGAGAAAAAAAAACGGGGGGAGGACTCCCTCAAGTCAAACCCGGACGTAATTTCATCTTTTTTCTATCACTGTCGTTCGATCATTAATTATGGAGAATATATCTATAAAAAGAAAGTATTGGTGGTGTATAGATAGAAGAGGTTACCCTAATTTCACCCTCGAAAAAGCCTTTCAAACATTTGACAACGTAAAAAGACGAGTAGGATCGTAAGAATCTGGTGGGTCCATTTTTAGTTGTATGGAAGACTGAAACCGCAGTAATTCTTTCTAGTGTTATAGTGTTTTTTGTTTTGTTTTGTTTTTTCCATTTTAGTGCATCTCGTCGTGAAAAAGAAACACAAAATTTACAATTAACAATTATTGCAGGAGAATAGTTCAAAATTTTCAGTTTAAATTGAAAAATAGTATATTTGTCAATTTTTCGTGGCCTATTGACCTGGTGTTCCAGGATCGGATAAGATGTTCAAATTTATCGATCACCAATCCATTATTCTAACCTCGACATATACGCACAATTATAAACATCAATCTACTTATATCATTAATTGGTAAACGGACAGACGAATGAAAAGATTTATTTTCATTTAAGAGCTAAGGTCTCCATTCCATCAAATGTGACGCATTTTTCAAACCTTTACATTGACTGTAAAAATCAAATGGATTCAGCAAAAAACATTTCAGATGTCAATGAACAATTTTTACTTTATGTAAGCATGTAAATATACGCATCACTTTTTCCTTCCCTTTGGATTGTTAGTGTTACAGACAAAAGATAAATATACAAATCCACGTGGCGTAGTAATTTATTCATTACGATTAATTCCATTATTTATTACACGATTGATCACCCGTACCATGAAATAGGTCAACCGGGGTTTTTTTTTCTTCACTTCTTCGGTGACAATAACATTTTTGTTGTCAAATGCAAACAAACAAAAATAGATTTCAATATTGATTTTCAAATAAGGGTTTATAAGAAAAAGCAAGGAATACGAATCTAGGAATCTTAGAAAGGAAAAGTTGGACCTCTTTTTTTATCATTTGAAATACGTTGTCATTTTTTTTTTTTTTTTTCATAGATATTTTGTTTCGATGCCGTTCTGGGAATTTATTTACATTTTGCACAGAGTAACAAATAATCTTAAGTTAAATTATTTTTCCCCCCCGCAAAAAAAAAACCCCAAACAACTTGTAATCTTCTACGAACAAAATGAAAATGCCGGGACCCACTGGAGGAAATTTTTTTCCAGTAAAATGGTCCCCCATTTTGTGTACGTAAAAAAATGTCACAACGGTACAAAAAAATAATTTTTAAAAAATGAAATAAAAATCAGACAATGGAGAAAGACAAGAATATAATAAGACATTTTTTTCTAATATTGGGGGGGAAAAAAGTTTTGGGTTCTCTATACAGATTTCTGCGTCAAGAAATTAATTTACAAAACCGTAACCGAAATGAAAGAAAAAAATACGGCTTTTTTTTTAATTTTCAGTTCTTTTTGTCAACTCAAAAGTTGACAATAAGATATTGAAAAAGTCCCCAGACACGGGGCTGTAATGTAGTGCGAGCGGTGCAGCTGCCAAGGGCCCCAAGATTTTAGCACCCCCACCGCTTATGTATTGAGAAACTACTTCAATATTTTGTGCGGCAAAAAGTAATGTCAAGACTAAACTTGTTCGAGGATTTATGTTGCATATTGATCCATAATGGACTTTACGTTAAATTTCGTTTTTCAAATTGTAAATCAAAAAAATAGAAATAAAAATAAAGGAGGTAAGGAAACCTCTTGAACCGAGAAAAAGCATTTATTTGGCTATTATACGAGCATCGTAATTTTGGGATTATCCGATTTTCTTTTTTTGTTTCCATTTGTTTGATAAAAATAGATTGATACAATAATGGAAATGTCCTTTCAAGAAATGTTACCGGGCCCCATCGATTTAAAATTCGGACCTTTGCCCTGACAAAAAAGTGGTAATGAAGATTGACATTCATCATAGATCACACTAGATTCCAACTTTTTCTTGTTTCAAATAAATACATCATTTGTTTTGTTTTTATTTTGTCTAAAGGGAAGAAAAAAAAACAAAAAAACTTTCTATCGCAGTTTGTTTTTGTTGTTTTTTTTTATCGTGGGTTGGTTTAAGTACGAATAAACACTTAAATCATTTTCGTGAATTTTTAATAGATTGAAAAATCCTCAGTTACACTCATCATCACATCTTGCCAACAGAACGATTTACGCTAAAGAGGTCACACAGGACCCACCAAAACAATAGATTCGCCCTGAATTGAAGAAAGATAAAGAAAATCCCCGACGAAAGAGAAAAGGTCGGGACTCGTGACTCGTTAACTAACAATTTTTCCCGGATTTTTTTTTTTTTTTTTGGCTCTAAACGACGAATCAGTCGAGTGTTTTGTTTCTAAATTTCTGCTCCTTAAAAGAAAATTTGAATAAGTGCTGTTAAAACAAGGTTGATTTTCTGTGAGAAATCAGATTATCTTTCGTTTTCGAAAATATTTGAACTGAATTTATTAATTTCGTCATCGAAAATGACAACGGGATCGCAAGTGGCCATGAAGTGACTGAGGGGTGTGTACCGGAAAGACCAATCAAATTGGTGAGATGATATTTATTGACCAATCAAGGCCAAGCAAGAAGGAAAGGTCAAGGCTGAATTCTAGCATTAAAGACCGGCTCTTCACAAAAGAATGAACTCACATTAAAAGCCCCTCGACAAGGGAAAACATTTAGCAACATCTTTAATATTATTATTATTAATATACAATCAACCCACACAGGACAAACATATGTAACTACACCACTATCAAAAACATCACGTTTGTCGTATATTTCATTTTTCAATTTGTAAATTAGAGAAAGAAAAAATAAAAATAAAGGAAATGAAGAGACCCCTTAAACTGAGAAGTACTTACTTTGCAATTATCATTATCATTATTATTGTCACACAACCAACCCACGAATGAAAAAATATGCATCTATAATTTCAAGGAATATAGGAGATATCACTTTTGTTGTATTAAGTGAATTATTTCGTTTTTGAAATTGACGCAATTAAGAAGAAAAAAAAAAAACGAAAGTAAAACAAATGAAAACATCATAGGGAAAGGGTTTAAAAAAAAAAAAAAAAAAAAAAAAGAGTGACAATGCGATAAAATAAAGAATGTAAATGATTATTCATTAATTAATTATCCACAATTATCATCAAACCAAGGGAACATTAAAACAATAAAATTGATATACCAGAGAAAACTTTACACAGGTAAATGAAATTAAAATTAGGACAACGAACGGAATTAGGTTTCGAACATTCTTGAAGAGTTAGAAAATAAGGGGGTATATTTTCTTTCAAGTTGATTAAAATTTGGTAAAATAAAATCTGAGACAGTTATTGAAAATCATCTCTACTTATTTGTGTATTTTTATTGATAAAATCGAAATGCTAAGTGCTAATCAAGGAAGTTCAAGGAACTACTAGTTAAGTGAACATGAATTTCACTTTTTTTTCCCAGCAAAAAGAGTGTTTATTCGATAATTTAAATGGAAACCAATTAATAAAAACAATTATAGTTTAATGAGAAAATCCAAAATCTTCAGAATCTTTTACTGCGTGAAAATGCATTTTTTTTAAAGAGAGGTATCAGTAATCCAACCCGACTTCGCTCTCTTGAAGATGTTAACTTGACAAATGTTAAGGTTCGATCTTTTTAACAGACACAGAAATACGAAACATTTTTTTCCAGGTGAAATAAATGAAAGGTGTGTCATATACAATGAAATAATCGGCAACTGTCCGAAGTGGGGGGGGGGGTGTAGGGGAGAAAATAACATTCTTGTTCGCTCATAAGAACAAGTACAAACAAAAATCACACCGAAACCTTGAAGGATTAATTTTGTGGCAATTTATTGAACGATTGGGAGATTTCAAGTCAATTTTAATCCTTTAATAGATTATTGAGAAAGAAACTGATCATTGTTATATCGGGCTGAAAAGTGATTAGATTCTGGAATATGTGGCGATCTTTAAGGATCTCGCACAAAAATGGAGATAGAATAATGGGGGGATGAAAGGAGCAACTGAGACAGATTGAGCTCTGAACGGGGAGAGACAGAAATACGGATAATTGTTTGGATTGGGTTCACAAAAAAGGGAGGTAATCAGTATAGACGCTGTATATGATGATAGTGTGAAGCCACTAAAGCTTATATCAAAATTATGCAAGCCAATTTGGAACAAATAGGAGACTGTTTACTTATTTACACGAGTTAAGGTGGAGAAATTCTGTTGGAGATGACAAAGAAAATTTATCTAATCATTTTATAATGTTGGTTTCAACAATATATTCCTTTTTCATGTTACAAAATGATATGAAAAAATATGTAATTTTTTATTTGTTCATTGCAACACTAAAACACTATCAATTGTGATAAAATTCAATATTCACTACAGTATGAAATGGTCATGGTTTCTGCTTTCATTTGTTCCTTAGATAGTTGACCGCTTGAATAATTGTCTATAATAGTCACTATCCTTCGTGCGAACCATACCCTATCATTTATCGAAAGGGGAAATGTTTACAACGGGCACAAGGCCAGTGACCGAAGATTGAATTCAATATTCAGTAAATGATTTGCGAGAGACTAGCTTCTTGTTAAACCACACCTCGGCGGGGGGCCCCTGATAAAATTTAATGATTTTGATCGAGAGATTCCGAAGTCTGTAAACTGTACAGAGAGGATAATACACATAAGGATAAAATTAAAATACAAATTGAAATTTGAATAAATTACACGTACCAAGATCCTAAATTTAAATAATCAAATAGTCATGATAACACGTTAACCCTGATCGGATTAAGATTGTCTTGCATGACAGACGGTGGTGGATAGATACTTTTAGACGATGTATAAAAATTGTTTTTTTTTTTTAATTTTCTTTTTCCGCATCACAAGATGAAAAGTTTACACTAGAGAGAGGGAGAGAAATAGGAAATTTTGATGAAGATATATCTGGATGGAGAGAGATAGAGAGAGAGGGAATTATGGTTGAGTCGTAACAGACAGTAATATCTGGTGTGTGAATGATGCACAAATATCATGGATAGAAAGAAAGAAAAAGTGACGAATACATTTTAGATTTCGCAAGTAGAAACGAAATCGACATCAGAAAGAAAGACAAACTGAAAACTAAATACGGGAGCGGATCCAGAGGGTCTCTAGGGAATCCGGGCCCCCTACTCAGGCAAAGTACAATCAAAAACATTTTTTTTTTAATCTAGCTGAAGAAATTTAGTAAATAAAGCCTCCAAGTCCCTGAGTGAACCATAAGTCAACCTTAATAATAAAAATGTATTATCCATTGTCCAATTTAGACGGATAGATGGAGAAATGTAAAAAGAAGAAAAATATATATATAGAAAACATCTAGCGTAGAGTCCATAAAAATTGACGGGATTATTCAAGTATGGATAAATTATACTAATATGTATTTTAGTAGTAATATATTTATTGCAATAATTCTTTGAAAAGGACATTCCTTGCGAAGAAGCGTGATTCCAAGAATTTACCCTAACAGTCTTCCATACTTTTCAATTCAAGTCTGTCCGATTCCTTCTTTACTCAGAACTACATACATTTATACACAATACTTGAATTTTATCACACATGGATAAAATGTCCCACACCCCATTCAAGACCCTGGATCCGCCCAAGAAATTTTTAAAAGACGCTTATTGCCTCTAATTAGATGGACGGGGTAATTTTTTTTTTTTTTTTAAATTTGGATCGTCCAACAGCTCGGAATCCTTCAGTCACACTGACCGTACTCAAATTCCTGGATCCGCTTTTAAAATAAAAAAAGAGACTCACCGTTTCGTTCTCTGTTTTCAGATCTCCGATTTCTCTATCCTTCTGAAGAAGCAAGTCTTGTTGGTGATGAATGAAGTCAATATGAAGTAACACGAGTTCTTTTAATTTACTTTCACTTGTGTTGTCCGTCACTGGACACTGTTGTTTCGGGGGGTAAGGATCCGCTGATGTGGACAAGGGCAATAATGGGCTAGTACTGGTGCCACCCGTATTATTGATACTGAAAACAGGGGTATTATTGTGTGTATTATTATTACTAGGGTCCGCACAGCCCCCACTAGTCGGATCAGGGGAGGTAGTGTTGTTTGTTATACTGTTATTATTGTTTTTGTTAAGGTCTGTTGATGTGGGGTGGGCGGCTGTACCGTTGTGGTTATTATTCTTAAAACTGTTTATCGTGGTAACACTACCCGTAATAGTTGTACTACTACTGGTACTACTACCCGAAGTAGTGGTAGGGTTACTGAAGGCGACGTATAGAGACGGGGTCATATTTGTGACGGTACCCCGGGTATCTCCCGTAGTTGTTGGTAATGGTAATAAAACATTCCCATCTGAGGAGGATCCATTTTCGTATAGGCCATTATTATTATTGTTGTTAGTAGTAGTAGATGTAGTAGTGTTGTTAGTATTAGTATTGTTACTAGTATTATTGTTGTTGATACTAATGCTACTACTAGTACCTCTGATTCCTTCACTACTGCTGGTTGTAGCGGCAGGGTGAGGTCGGTTATTGTCCCTGGATAATAATTCACGCCCTAATCCTGAGAGACCAACACCATATTTTAGATTTTCCTGGATAGCCAAGGTCAAATCAGGACTAACAACATTATTAGTACCGGCTACTAAATCACCATTTTCAACAGAAGAAGAAAGTATATGAGACATGATCATCCTAGTGTTACTGTTACTACTACTACTAGTGTTGTTAGTACTGTTACTGTTAGTACTTGTACTGCTGATACCAATGGTTTGATTGGTGTTGTTATTATTGTTATTAGTACTATTGGTATCAATGGTATGGCCTGGTATGATGGCCAAACCTTGTTGTCTCCCATCTGTCGTGTTGGTCGTCATGCGATGGTGACTTTCGACCAACAGGTCCGATTTCATGCTATTACCCGTCATGGGGCATCGCAAACGGGTTGGTTTCTACCCCAGGGGTCACGACCGATCCCTTAATGTTCAGGTTAACAGCAAAATACAAATCAAAAGGCGGAGATCTGTCAGCAAAAAGGCGACACAAGTCTCAGAAGAGCAGACACAAATGGATGTAAATGGAGCTCACTTCAGGGCTACAGCGCCTGTGACGGCCATTTTCTAATCTCCAAACATTGGAGAGCGTTACAATAAGTGTTGCCAATTTAGATGTTTTTAATCTAAATTTAGATGTTTTTAGTTGCGTCTAGATGTCAAAAATTGCTATTTAGATGTTTTTTTTAATAATATAAGTACATGCATATCTTGATTGTTGTGCTTAATTCGTTCCAAACTTACCGCACTATTCAAAACTGTGCTGCTCGAGGTCTTATTATTATTGAATGCGCTTTTTTTCCATCCCGTACTTGGTTACATTAATTTGTACACCAGTGCCTTGACCGTACTACACTAAAACCCCGCACTAATCAAAACAGTACTATGCAAGGTATAGTTGTATTTCATCTTTTCTTATCTATAGTAATAAGGTAATTTATATATTCGTTAGAATAAATGTTGACGAATAATGTCAGATTTCATGGATAATATGTAATATATTCCCTAGATTTTGAATATATATCTGGAGAATGTAGATGTTTCTAGATGTTATTATACTCAATTTTAGATGTAAACTTCGAAATAGAAATAAAGTTGGCAACACTAGTTACAGTAATCAGCAGGAGCAGCCCGAAGAGTAATTCTATGACGAGCTTATAAAGTATTTTTAGTTGGTGCCCCTATCTCACAGAAGCGGGTTCGACCCCTGTAATAGTTTGACACTGGACTTCAAGTCGATTGTCCCTTGTTCCTTTTTCCTTTTTCCTTTTCAAGTTTGAGCTTACACCAGTCGATTGAATCTCTTAAATTGGTAATATTCCGTGAAAAATCACATCCAATAAATTTTAGAGTATTTTTAGTTTGTGACCCCTATCTTGAGAAACTTGACCAGTCTCTGAGCCGTACAAAAGCTAAACAAATCAACTTCAAGTCACATATATATATATATATATATATATATATATATATATATATATATATATATATATATATATATATATATATAAATACGTAAATATATATATATGTATATATATATATATATATATACGTAAATATATATATAAATATATATATATACGTAAATATATATATATAAATATATATATACATGAATATATATATATATATATATATATATGAATATGAATATATATATATATATATATGAATATACATATATATATATATATATATATATATATATATATATATATATGAATATATATATATATATGTATATATAAATATATATGTATATATATGTATATATATATGTGTGTGTGTGTGTAATATTTACAAAAATAGCACTTATATACATGCAAATGCAAACGTCAAATAAACAGATCTGGTTAGTCACTTAACAGAAACTATCAATCGACCAATGTCTTTTGACAGCATGCGATGTTGGGGGTGATCGGTTGAAAAATTAGAAAATTGGGTGATCAATGAATAAGTTACTTCTTTCGCTTTTTGGGGGGGAGGGGCAATGATCACTAAAAAAAGTTTCAATTTCAAAAAAAAATAGGATGATATAAACCTAGGGATCAATTTAACATAAATTTACATCGCAAATTGACCCCGTACGCTCACACACGCGCGTGCACGCACGCACACAAAAAAACTACTTTGGTGTGTAGTTTTTCTAGACATAATAAGAAGTAAATGGTTGAATTTTCAGCCCTTGGGCGCCATTAGCGCGGTCTCTGCGCGTAATGCATACATAGTCAGCCGGACCAGCTTGAAAACTGACGAAATTTATGCCGACAGTGTTGGTTGTCGCTTTTTGATGAATAGATAAATAATGTTGCGACTTGAGTAATTCTGTGACGAGTCCGTAAAGTATTTTTTTCTTTCTTTTTTTTTTTTTTGTTGGTTCCCTATATTTTCCTTTTAGTTAATTAGATTTGTTTAAAACTAGTGATTACCCGTGAAAAAATGAGATGATCTATTTTTTAGTTTATAAACTATACTGCGGCCCAGGGTTGAGCTATCTTTAAGTGAGGTAATTCATCCATTGTAAGCTTATGCAATGCTCTCCCACAGGAATAGAGCACTCTGATGGATTGGGAGTTTCTGTGTAAATAAATATGTATCGCTTAAATTCAGCCTTACTGAGTTCCGTAGCCCAGAGGTAGGATACCGGTCTCCGGGTTTGAACTATAGATAGTGAGACAGATTCGGGAGTAAAGTGTACGGAAGTTAGACTTATTTATCTGTAAATGTTTTCATTAATGGTCAAGACATGTTTCGGGAGGTATCGCCTTTTTAAGTAGTGTGTGTATATACTTTTAGAGGTTATAAGTTTGATGTGGAACTAGAGTCCACCATCAGGAGCTTTGTTTTGTGAGCAAAAAATGGTACCCCATCTGCTGGATCTTGGAGAGGACATAAGGTGTCAGGGTAGGAGGGAAGTGCTTTGGTGTTGGATTGTGTGGGTAGGTTAGGCATAGTGTAAATGGAAGGGTGATGAGGTTAAGGAACTACATAGGTTTTAATCTTACAGGTCTTCGAAAATATGTTGGTTCTGATTTGTACAAGTGAGATGACCAAGATAGAGGTTGCTATGGGTCTGAGTGACTTTAAGGTTCCCAGTATTAGCTGTATCTGAGGGGGTAGATGTGGATTTTAGGTTATTGTTAGTAGGAGGTTTATGATATATATATATATATATATATATATATATATATATATATATATATATATATATATATATATATATATAGTGAAAAACAAAAAAACTCCGGGAAAAAATCTCTATACAGTATTTCAATGTCTGAGATACCTCTTTGGAAGAATGGGTTGATCTTCCTCTGGTTCGGGCTCATTGGAGGAGGATCAATCCATTCTCCTAAAGAGGTTTTTAAGATATCGATATACCGTAAAGAGATTTTTTCGAAGTTCATTTTTGTTTTTTTTTACCTTATTAATGTATTGCTCTGGCCAAGTCTATCTTAAAACTCTTACTGATTTTGACAAAATCATCACTTCCAACAAAACCATATAACTGTTTGTCCCTGGAGAAACACACGTCCCGGATCTAGCGATTACTTATTCAAATTATATATATATATATATATATATAGAGAGAGAGAGACAGACAGACAGACAGACAGACAGCTATTCCGTTGTATTACAACTCTTTAGTGTGGCTATAGACTATCCATTATTCCATCCAGGACCACGGGGCAGGAATGAAACCCTCGCTTCAGACCCAGAGGCTGGTATTTTATCTCTGCGCTACGGAACGGGACGGTCAGTAAGGTTGAGTACAAGCGATACATTTATTTAGCATATATTCCCAATCCACTAGAGTGCTCTATTCCTATGGTAGAGCATTATATATATATATATATATATATATACTCAGAAAATCGTAGTTTCTTTGCATACTCTTACTCATTTAAAAGCTCATTAGTTCTCTAAGTCAAAGTTGCTAATAATGTATATACATTTTATTTTTGGTTAGTACCCAATTTCATAGTAACGGCTTCGTCCCTAACAATGGTTAGTAAAATAAATCTAGGTTTAAACAGATATATTCGTTCCGTTGAAATAGCGAAACGAAGGTTTGACCATTGTTATAGACTAAATTTTCACATTTATATGAGTCTGGGGCACAATGAGATATGGATCACAGTGAGACAACTTCTACAACTGTAGGCTGGAACGCGCTCCCATCTTGTGTGGATGTATACCTATGTGATATGAGATGAGTTTACTATTGTTTGGTCATCATTTATTTCACCCCGAAGTAAAACTATCCTCCTCAGTATTGAACCCCATGTACAGCTAATGACTGGACCAGGGTAGAAACCATTGCTTTGCAATTTAGAGCTATTGATATCTTTACCAATGCGTGATAAAGTATCAGTTGTTTACATGCATTAAGGTAAGTAATGGCGTTTGTATATGAAGATGTCGTGAGGCACAATGAGACAGAGAGTCAGGATGGATGAATTCGGGTCTGTTTATTGAGATCATTAACAATTTCATTCAACACACCCACAGTACAAAGATGAACCTATCATTGCTCAGTCGGGACAACCATGAGAACCAACATTTCAATTCGTATTATTGACATAGCCAAGAAAAAACGGTGTGGCATTTTTGACCCTGTCACCTCTCACTCCCAACAAGATGCAATCTGGGTGTGTCATTTTCTAAATCCCTGAAGACATATTACAACTGAACCGTGGACTCCTGTATGCTTTAACCTCCTGGACTGCCCGTCACAATATTTGAGGTTACACATTGTGTTGACATAGCACACGAAAAGGCACTAATATCATCCAACATTCTTTCCGGATTCAGAAAAATCGAGATTTAACCCTTTGGATGAGAAGATGTATTCTGTGGCAGTTTTGGCTTTTTTTTTTCATCTCTGCCATCACAGATCGACCAATCCCATCAACCAATAAGGAGAACACTCCCATCATGGAAGGAACACCTGGATATTCAAATCAATCCCAAGAGCCATGTACATCGGCCTAAGTTTGTTCTCCTCGAAAATTCAGGAGATTTCCAAAATCGCCAATGAGATAGGAGAGCGTTCCGGGGAATCAGCACCATAAAAAGAGGGCAAAGACTCATCGCCATTGACAATCCTAAAGAGAAGCACTGCTATTATGGAAAACCAAAGACAACAAAATCTAGGGAAAAAAAAGGAGTTCAACGCAAGAGGAACCTTTATGCAAAAAAAAACAACAAAAAAAAACGACTCCTTGATGATGCATTATCAGATAATGAGTGAGGAGGAGACTGTCCTTGATGATAGTGACGATGAACTTGAAGAGGAATTCCAGATCTTCAATCCTACGTATCAATTTCTTGGGGATGCCTCTAGGGGGTGATTATGTCTTAAATGAGTTTAAGATTGAGTGAAAAGATAAAAAGAATCTACTACATTAGAAAGGGGGAGTGTGTGATGTCAACCGTCTCGTAAATAAAAACTGTGCTTGGTTCATGGTCTTCCCACGTGGCATTCATGCTGTCTCGGTGTGTCCCATCAGCCGTCTCAAGATACCCTGATACAATGGGCACAGTGAGTCGTTCTCCTTAACAATTGGCCCCGGTTCCGTCAGGGTTTGTGCTTCATAACTATTCATAGATCGATATATGAAGAATGGAACACCGTACCCCATTATGCCATTAGAGATAGAATATTCCATCATCTACTGACCCAGATGGGTTACAAATTTTACCGTCTCATTCTGCCCCGGTCTCCCCAACTAGTTCACGCCTGTCGTCAAAAAATGAGATTGATTAATCAATAAGATTAATTGAATAATTATGGTGTTTTATTTATCAAATTGAACATAACTCAAAATTATATTTATTCGGCGTCACCAGAACAGTGCGCTACGTGCGGCTGTGCGAGATGCCTGCCGTCACAGTTGTTACGGAGTTTGTTTTTGTTGTTTTTTTGTTTGTTTGTTTTTTGTTGTTTTTGTTTTGTTTTTTTTTTCAATTTTAGAAAATCCCCCTACTCCTTTTCCGGCCTTTTCGGCATGGATTAAAGTGTAGTATCTGTTCCACAGCAGAGACCGAGGCGCCGGTACTGACACTTGCCTGCCGAATGGGCCGGAGATGGTGTGTGTCAAAGACCGAGTGCGCCGTTGCAATGCATTAGCCAATAAGGTTTTACTGAGACTGCGCATTGCTACGCGCATTGGGAACCTTCGGGTTCCCTTTCTATTACTCGGCCCAGCTGCGGGGGATACGGCGCCCCGGGGGTGCACTGTTCCATTACACTTAACGGAACAAGTCGGGCTCGTCCTGACGCTTTCGCAACAGCAATTGCTTTGGTTACTTAGCAAGCAAAGTTGCGTAGGCTGGAGCTATTTTTCCAGGGTGTCTCCTATATTCCCCACGTAAAGCCCCGACATTGTGTCACATTTTGCTCTGGTTCGAGAGTTAAAAAATAGTGCACACCTTTGCGTAGTGAATTCAGTGTTGGCAAAACGCGCAAAAATCTTATTCTTTTGTAGCCATTTTAAATAGCTAAGCGATGACTGCATTTGCGTTCAAAAGTGCTCGGAAATTGCTTAAACTTTGCAAAAGTTGCTAAAAAAAAATAGCGATATGAACTGGTTGAAAGAATCGCTGAATGTTGAATTTTTAATGCAGCCGAAACAAGAGACGCACTAAATTGGCTACACCGAGTGGACTCTTCATAGAAAGATTTCAATAACGACACTCCTCAGAGGACAGATTTTAATCTCAATTGCGATCTAACAAATAAAAACAGGACTGGCTGTAGAGTCTAACGTATTTGAAAGAGAAAGAAAAATAATTAGACTAAACTAGTTACGGCAGGGTCAAATTCCACTCCAACCTTTGTATTGTACGTATAATAGATAGAAAAACATGTAAATATTGAACAATCATCGCCACCAAAGGTGGCAAAGAATTCGATCCTTCTTTTTTGTTTTTTTATATATGTGCCTGTGTTTATGGGTTTGTTTTCCAGAATCTGGGTGTTTTTTTTACTCTATTTTAGATATCTTTAGTGGGAAACGCCAATGATGTCATAAATAGAACTTATTCTGACCATATTTATTCTCCGAAGGAATTTTTCTGTATGATTTCAAATTTTGAAGCTACGGTCGTTCAATCATTGACTGTGATAGCGAGTATATGTATTTTTCCATTAGAAGGAAATAAGCTCCTGCTTATTTGTATAATACATTTCCGTTAACATCTGAGACTCGTCGATTTAGCTCAGGCAGTGGAAAGTCTCCTGGCAATCACTGGTTCACATCGCAGTGGGGATTATAAATTTTACATATCGGTTCACACCCGTAATTTTGGTGAGGATTGCTCTTGTTCTAGTAACCGTAGGAAAATCAAATCAAATCTAGCTTTGGGGTTTGACAAAATCTATTATTTTCTACAAACAGTTACATTCATTTGAAAGCGAGTAATGTTGTGAGTCAAAAGTGAAGTTTATTCCTGGAGCTGATCCAGGATTTTGGGCAGAATAAAGGGTCAGTGATTTTTTAGTGCGTTATCCAAGATTCTGAGCGGGGGACACCCAGAATATTGAGCTGAGTGAAAGGTTCAGTATTCTGAAGAGAGGAGTACAAACCAGGAGATTAATTCCATGAATTGATTTATGAAAAAGAAAACGAATTTCAAACATCAAAAACGAGAAAGTAATTTGTGATCCGGCATTTTTCACTTACGTTTGAGTCAGAGCTTCTTTTTTTTTTTCTTCAGAACAGGAATTGACAAAAGAGTAAAATAAATGAGAACTGAAAGTTCAATGAGGCGCCTACTATAAAGTTTGAACGCAATTATTGCTAGATCAGGTGACCCTGAGTAGAAGATATTTCTAGGTAGGAAGCATCTATTCGAGGAACGCCTTTCTATCAAGTTTCAAGTAAATCTGACTCGAAATAATCAAGAAAATCGATTTTTAAAACATTCTGATTGAACGTCATTATGATCAGACCACGTGACCCTGATTAATTTTTTTTTTCAGAGCAAGAAGCTTCTTATCAAGGGACACCTTTCTACCTAGTTTCAAGTAAAACTGACTTTAAGTGACTGAGAAACAATATGGAGAGCGACCGACTGACAGAGTTTCTTATAGAGAGGCGAGGACGCCTTCAAGAAAATAATCAATGAAATTTACCACGGAACCGATGAATGAAAAGAGAATAGAGAATACGATAGAAAACATCGTACTTATATTAGATGAAAAACAACATAGTAAGATTTTGTTTTTGAGGTTAATTTATGATTCCTTTTGGTTATTTGTTTGTTATTTTTTTTAATTTATGAAATTCCTTTAATTTGATGTATCTAAATAATGTATTGTGCTTTGTCCGAGCAGAGGGATGGGGTATCTTTAACGATGGAAAAAAAAGGTATACCTCTCTGTCACTCAGTATGCAACGCGCATATCTTCACGTTTTAAACAGCTGTCAAGAAAAATTAACAAGTCAGTCGCCAATTGATGCCAGTAGGGTCGGCGTAAAAGCTTCTTGTACCCTAGCCAAGGCTTAAAATTTGTGCAAGGATTTAATGCGCCCGAGGCGAGACTTAAAATTTGCGCTCTCGGTTGTACTCTAACGTCTATTTGTTTAGTTTTCAGAGCGCCCCTAGGATCTTTGCGTCCTCAGTGACAGCCTGCGTTCGCCTAATGGACGGGTAGATTCTGGATGTCAGACTGTCCGAATGTTGTATGGTTCTTCGCAAAAATCCAGTGAAGTCTGTCCGAGCAGGGTCAGTCTTCGGGTCTTGTGCACCTCGGACAAGCTGGACTTCGGTACCCTTCAAAGTATAGCACTGGGTAGCATAAAAGACGAGAAGCGTTTTTACACATCCATATCTTTTGAGTTTTTATGATTTTTTTTTGAAAATTGATTTCCACTAATGAAATATATAAAGAAGGTGAATTTGATTTAACCCATGTACGGAAAATTGTTTCTGTCAAATCTTCGCCGTTTTCAACTTCGCAAATTCTTGCTCTTTCAGTAACATTCTGCATAACCCTTTTCAAGGGATATCTGCTCCTCTGCACACGTATATGATTTTCAGCATTTCGGACTGAACGTGATCTCTCTGTGGGTGAACACCTCATGGAGCCCAAATCTCGAAAATGCACAAACCAACGACGAATCATGGACTCAGATGGGGTTCAAATAACGAGGATATGCTCCTTGGGTTAACATTTAAGGTATTCGAAGTAAAATTCTATTATTTTATTCCGTTGCTTACTTGAGTACTTTTCTGTGATGAATTCCCAAGGCTTCCTTCATATATCTGTGAAGAGGGAAAACAAAAAAATATTAAGAATAGAAAAGGTTATGATCGTTTTAAATCCTTTCGAAACTATTGCACCACCCTGTACTATGTTTCTTCGCAGAAATCCAGTCAAGTCTGTCCACCAAGGAGTGGCCCTAGGGTCCCATGATATACCCCGGGTAAGCTGGATTTTTACCACCCTTTAAAGTATATCATCATTTTATTTTGCTATAATAATCTGACTCAGAGGGATTTCCCAGAGGTTTCGTCTTTAGCTTTTAAGCTAGTGTGGCTGGCTGGCTGGCATGTATTTATCACACATACAGGTTGCACCAATGGAGCTAAAGGGCTAAAATTTTCAGCATTTACTCTTTAACATGTCTACTTATGTCTTCTATGGGTTTTTAGTTGAGATTCAATTTGCAAGAAAAGTTTATGCCAAATTAATCCCTTAGTTTGTGTCCAGTACGTATATACATAGCCAGGCAGAATCACTTGGAAACCGAAGAAACCAATGTTGACAGTTTTGATTTACAGTTTCTAATAAATGCAACCTGCAGTATTCCACCAAGAACCAACGCAGCTTATTATCCAATACAGGGGAAAATACAAAGTATTCAGAAGTTGCATACCTCTGCCAACGTTGTACACTAGCTCAATCCTTAACAATCCTGGATCCACCCCCAAATTTCATCATCTCTTCCTTAGCCCATAGCCATCCTTCCCAAAAACTTTCATGGAATTTCATTCCGAACTTTTAGAAATATTGCGTACACATGATTGAATACATAAATGTATAACGATATGGGAGAATATATATTTCAATTGAAAACAAATTACTGGATCTGCCCCTCAAATTAAATCATTTCTTCCTTACCTCATGGCCCAACTCTCCACAAAATTTTATCGTTATCCATTCAGAACTTTGAGGGATATCGTGTGGACAAACAGGCAGAAAGAAACACACGGTGTAATACACATATATCTCCGACGCTTGCACACTCAAGTACACAAAGCCTAATAAAATCTTACTCTTTTTATCATACAGACGTTTTTGCATATTGTATATGAACTGGCAGGGTCTGGCAGAGATGGTAGGAAGACCAGGCCAGATGGGGAATCAAAGACCAACTTCAAACTGCTCATTAAACATAGTTTTAATTCATCGGAGATATGATTGGTGTGAGCGGTAAAGGGTGTGGACCTCGGTGACCCGAGTTCAAACTCCGATTGACGCCCAATTTCACATCTTTCCGACAGCTTCTGCAGCCAAGCTGATGCCAGACGTATCGATCTCTGCTTCCTTCTGGATTACATCAACGAGGCCGAGAGGGGGGATTCTGACGGCTGGGTATCCCAGGATCTCCATACGCTTCGCCCAAGTAAGTGGTACGTTCCATTGTCTGTAGAGACAGAACGGAGAATATTCATTCAAATCGTACTAAATACATGAGATTAATGTATGGGTATATACATGTACAATATATATTTCGTTTGTAGTTTGTTTGGCTCGGGTTTTTTCTTTCGAATGTGCGAGTCCAGTGTTGATAATATTCAGATGTTGTTTTTTTAATTTCCTTGATGTTTCAGTGTTGCCAAATGAGACGTGTTCTTTTTTAAATTTTATCGAATATGAGAGAGACATCCAGAATCGGAAAATTGAAAAATCGCATCTAAATTGGCAACCCTGGTACAATGTATGAATTACTTACAAAATATTGGAAGCACCCTGACTTCACATCGCCTCCTCTAGAGCAGGGGACGGCATCTACGACCCCCAGTCCTATTTTATCCGGCCATCCGACTTCATTGAATATGTGATGTTACGTAGCAAATATGTTTTCCTTATCAAACTTCGTTTATTTCTATTGATATTCGGACCATCCTCATCTTGGTTGTTTTTCATACAACGTTTCGGCCGTTGTACTCTACGGCCTTCATCAGGTATCATCTGGTAGGTGCAGGGAAGTAACGAACCTGAACCCTTTATTTATCCGATGGGGGTATATTGACCGTACTCCCCTCTTAGCACATAGTAGTATTGTTATATTGTCTCACACTAGGATTGAACCTAGAACCATCAGATTACTTTGCAGTAATTTGTCTGATGCTGTAACCACTACGCTATGTGTCCAATAGAAATAATAATAATAATAATACCTCATCTCAAAAATTCAGAGATATATAAGATGAGGATAGTCCAATTAATAATAATAATAATAATAATAATAATAATAATAATAATAATACCTCATCTCAAAAATTCAGAGATATACTCAACTTCGTTTGGTTCACATTAAAATTTAGAATTTAGAAAAATAGAGCAAAACTCTCATTCTTGCAGTGCCCCCCCCCACTAAAAATAAAACGAATCAATGTTTTATAGCTGAACATGTTTAGCACTACGTGTTCCTGCTGTTCAATTAATACACAGCCAAATCACGTTGGATACACCGGTTCTCGTACATCCGTTGAGTGACTTGTGCCTGGTCGTTACCTCGATAGGAATACCAGCTGCCGTATTTGGCAAACAAGATCGTTCTGCGGCCGTCTCAGCCTATGCATTGCCGTCAATTAACAGAGCCCTTTTTGCCAAGCTAGGGAACGGACTGTGCATCCGGTCCTCTGTCCCGCACAAGCTGCTCAATGGAAGACACATGGCAGGGTGCTCCCCCAAGAGCCGCCATACTGGTTTGATTGAGTGACAGCGATCATCATCGTCTTTGATATACACAACATCTGAACAACAATTTGACAATATTCTGTGCCCCCCAAAAAGAATTTTCGGTCGCAAGACATAAAATCATTTCTAGTTCACCCCACCTTCCAAAAATTGAGTGACCCCTGCTCTAGTGTAAGGTAAAGCGTCACGCCTCTCAAGGTTCCACCCTCAATGGAGTATGACGACCAGTGACGCTAGCTACTGATCCTAGCAAGTCTAAAGTGTGGTCGAGACCAGGACTTTATTCCTTGAAGTCTTTTTATGACCGCCCTCTTAACTGGATGCAAGTCAAGCAAATGGTCTGATCTTGGATAAAACTAAAGAAACCCACGTTAACAGTTTTGGTGACAGATTTAGTGTCTAAATATATTTGTTCACACAAAAGTTATTCCCACTCTTTCGGTGGATATCAAAGAATTTCTGTAAAAATATATTTCTACTTTCTTCTTCGGTGTATTTTCTCACCAAATAAAGCTTGTCGATCTATTTGTTTCCAACACGTCCTACGCCTTCCCTCTCCTTTACCCCTTTTGAAGTTTGCCGCTCAGTCTAAACTATATACATTATTCAACCTTACCCAGTAGGTAAATAAGTTTAAAGACTAGTGTATAATCATAGAAATTGCAGTATAGTATCTAACGCTTGGAGAAATTTAAGAAGACCTCTGAAGAGTACAGGATATTTGAGAAAAGAAGACTTGCTTTAACAATAGTGACCCCTTTTAAAGAAGATAAACTCGAACCTTAAGTATCTGCTACATTGCCGTGTCAAAAGTTGAAGAATAGAATTTAGACAGATGAATCACAGAACATAGCTGACGGAGTTTGAAAATAAATGGTTGAATTTTTAGACGCCCGGACATCTCTGGTTCCGATAACCGTCACTGAATGACTGACTGACGCATCGAAAAACTCCCACCTCCTCTCATTTCCTGCCATTCATTCTACATATGTCTGAAGGTGCAAGGGAGGGGGCCTGGTACATCTCTAGTCTAACTTCCAAGCTTGTTCGATGTTAAACAACTCCTTAAATGATTCTTTGCAGATGGTCGACAAGTTTATTTATCGTAATCGTTACGATTCGACTGAGAGACATCTTTATATTGTCAGCCGTAAAAGAGGGGAAGTTGACCCCTGTAACAAGGAGATTTATCTCATCCCAAGCTACCAATTCAGGCACGGGAATCCATAAAAATTCCTAATCCACTCCTCACATATCAAGAGTCACCAAACTTAGGGTTGCCATACGTAAACATTCAAAAACAGAGTGTTTCAAAAGACATTCTGCCCGCATCCAAGACGCATTTTGGCTTTGTGTAACTTTTTGCATCTTTCGCTATATATCCAGCGCGTTTCTTATTTTGGCAGAGTGAAAAGGTGCCAAGTAAGCGCAGATGTGCTCAAAGGTTTTTAGTGGGGAGCTCAATTTACAATATAAGTTTATGATAAATTAATCCCTTAGTTTCAGTCCAACTGCATTCACGATCGTTATTTGAAAAATTTGTTTAGCTAGCAATGAATAAGTTACTTCTCTTGTATTTTTGGCGACCACTAAGAAAAGGAAAGTAATTTAGCATTAACTTACGTTGAAACCCCCACTAGAAAAAGGGTAGTCAAAAACAGAAAAACAGAATGAATATTCGATTTTTCAGTCATCTAGCTCCATTGGTACAGTCTGTATATGTGACATATACACATAGCTTGGTAGAATCACTTAAAAACTAAAGGAACCTATGTTGACAGTCTTGGTTTACGGTTTGTAATAAGTCCAACTTGCAATTTTCTACCAAGAACCAAGGCAGCTTATTATCCAATAGAGGGGGAAATACAAAGTATTCAGAAGGCACATACTTCTGCCAACGTTGTATACTATCTCAATCCCAATAATTCCTGGATCCATCCCCAAATTTCATCATCTCTTCCTTAGCCCATGGCCATCCTTCTGAGAAACTTTCATGGAATTTCATTCCGAACTTTTGGACATATCGTGCTTCAACTTTGGTCATGTGTAATATCTCTTTGGTATCTTTTTGTGCGTTTTGGCGTTTTTTGGCTATTTTTTTCCAATTTACCGCCTTTTGGCAGTCAAACTAGTCAAAATATTCTTAGTTGGCAACATTTGCCTTTGAAGTAGTCGTGATAATTCATTTCGAGTGCTTTGGATGTTGATTCGAAATCCGGGAAAATACGGAACTATGGCTACCCTAGAAAGTACGGAACTATGGCAACCTTATCCAAACTTTCTTGACAGTCACCATCTTCAACTCTCCTTACTTTAATTTGAGAAATGTGTGTGTGTGTGTGTGTGTGTGTGTGTGTGTGTGTATGTGAGTGTGTATGTGTGTGCGTGGATGTATGCACCAAAATAACTCGACAACTTGATATTGTATGAAGATGATATTCGCCAGATATTTTGGTCCATAGACCGGACATTGCAGTGCCATGTTTGAGGGCGTTTGGATTTACAGTTCTCGCTATGAGAATGGGGCCCGACTGACAATAGAAATTCACCTCGAAATGGATATGGATTTTTTTATCACCATCGTCCACGAAAGTGGTTTTTATATATTAAAAATCTTTGGTGTTTGTGTGTGTATGTATATATATATATATATATATATATATATATATATATATATATATATAGTCATCCATAGACAGCTGTTTCATTATATTACAACTCTTCAATGTAGCTATAGACCACCCACTATCACATCTACGAGGCAGGATTGAAACCTTCGCTTCAGACCCGGAGGGCGGTATCCTACCTCTGCACCACGGAACCAGTGTCAGTAAGGTTGAATATAAGCGATATGTCTATTTAGCATATATATTCCCCATCCACTATAGTGCTCTATTCTTCTGGAAAAGCATTACATAAGCTTACAATGACGGAGTTACCTCACTTAAAGAGTGCTCAAACCTGAATTGGGTAGAGAGAGAGAGAGAGAGAGAGAGAGAGAGAGAGAGAGAGAAGGAGAGAAAGAAAGGCTCTGGAAAGCTTTACAGCTTTAAACACCAAATACGTGAAAAAACTTTTTCAAAAAATTTTGTGTCACTTAAGTCATTTGTTTCCAAATATCTGTTAATGTAAAAATAGTTATGATAACGTGGCACCCCAGCAGTGTTGATCAAACGCTATATATATATATATATATATATATATATATATATATATATATATATATATATATATATAGTGTGTGATGGGAAGTGAATCGCTACGTTGATTTTTCTGGCCTAATCGACGAGATCGAAGTGTAGTATTTGTTCCACGGCAGAGCCCGAGGCGCAGTTACTGACACTTGCCCGTCGAATGGGCCGGAGATTGTCATGTGAGTAGTGTCAAAGACCGAGTGCGCCGGTGTAAGCGTTAGTCAATGAGGTTTTACTGAGGCTACGTTTGCTAAGCGCATTGTGGAGCCTTCGGACTTGTCCTTGGGTTCTTCCATTATTACTCGGCCCATCTGCGGGGTCTCTGTTTCCCCGGGGCAGTACTGCTCCATTGCACTTTACGGAGCAGGTCCCAAAGTGGACGCTTTCGTGGCGGACGTTGTATAGCCATTACGATGAGCTCTTCAACGGTAGCCGCGTCGGTTGGAGCCATTTTTGGACGGATGGTTTCCTATTCTTCCCACGTTAAGCTCGACCTTGTGTCACATTTTGCTGCTGTGGGACAGCGAATAACCCCCCCCACACACACACACACACGTTGAAGCGGCGACCCTATCAGTGATAAGTTCGATTCCTGCAGTACTCCCATTTCCTTTAATTGTTTATTCTACTAACGTTGTCTAAATTGAATAATATATTAACCGTGTATTGACGCCAGATCATTTCAAATAAGTTTCTATATAATATAACGTAATTTATGATTCATTCTGTCGGACCAAACATATCCATTTTCTCAAATACATACTGTTGCGTTGAAGTAAACAAAAAAGGCCGAGAATAAACGAAATGAGAATTCGGGTTGGAAGCAGTTATTTGGTCTTTGCATTACCGGCGGGCTGTTTAGCACAATGGTTAGTGCATCGCTCCGTTTCTGTAAGTTTCTATATAATATAAGGCACTTTATAGAGATTATTATAAGGGAGAGAGAGAGAGAGAGAATCGGTATTTTTTCTGACGGTTATTTTCTGTAGGACGAGATTAAATAAAATTATATCAAGGATGACATGACATCATTTTTTTTTTTCAATTTCTGTTTTGGTTGTCATCACTGTTACCGATGATATTCCTGTTTTGATGGTTGCTATTAACGACATCATACCAAACATCCTTTTAGATTGACATGTTCAATTTGAAAAATATAGCAAAGAAATGATCATTAAGAGATAGCCGTCTAAATCACGAAGAACTTTAAGACTGTGCACTGCAGTAGATGCTTATTGCTCAGGACGATAATGATGATGATGACTTGAGGCAGTGGCTCAATGGATAGAAGCATTGCAATTTACCTGGTGGTCATAATTTTAAAGTACGGAAGTCCAAAAAGGAAAAAAAATGCAGTTGTGCTTACTTATTCTCGCCGACTGGAAACTCAATTTGTTGTATTACTTTTGCGTAGAATTTAAATTTTCAATGCAATCCTAGAGAATCAAAAAATTTAACACTTCTCCCAAACGGTCACTTGTGTATCGTTTTGGGTTCCAGAACAATCAATTTGACAGATTTCTGCAGCGTTGCCTGACGAGAAGGTTAACACTGTGAAAAGTTTGAAACAAGAAAACAAAAAGAACCATAAGTTCAACTATGCGCCCAACGTCCTTACGTCCATAACTGTAAGTTCCGATTTCAAAGGTATTCTAAACGAAGTAGTTGTAGCATTAATAGTTGAGGGGTAGTAGCAGGGGGGGAAGGAAGAAGGAGAAGGCGAGGACGGTTCATTTGAAAATCTGGTTGTTGAAAAAATAATAATTAGTTTAAATTGAAGAAAGTGTACAATTCTTTATCAATAATTTGGTTATTTTTTGATAAGTGGTCTTTAAATGAACATATATATACAACATTTTGACTACAAAGTAGAAGATTTTTGGCGATTTTATCCATTTTATGATTGTTTTAGCTATCAAAAACACTCGATACTTGTCAAGACTATAAAAAAACAAACGCTTGATGCGTTATCTATTGATGACATCACACCTCTTATGACATAATAGCAGCTGATAGATAAAAGACAAAACTCCCCCATTCCTCGTCTAACATAAGTGGGACCGACCGATCAACAGATCGATCGACTGACCGAAAAGTGTCAAATAGAGATGTGTGAATACATCTAAAAAGTATCTATAATATAGAGCGTAGAACTTTATGACTATTTCGTTAGTCCCTTTCAGACCAAAAAAATTTTCATATTCTGTAGGAATCGATAAGTTGAGTTTATTTCGTACCCCCAAAGGGTGTGAGATTAGGGCTAGGCTTGGAGTTTTCATGGTAGCACTAACGGAAAAAACAGCATTTTGTGTCTTTTTCGGAGAGAGAAATAAAATACAACTTCATCTTTTCCTTCGTCTAAAACTTACGTAATTCAAAATTATGGACATCAGCATTTGGTGGGAAGTAACCAAAAAACATCACTCATTTCATCATTCCGGATATTTACCGATTCTTTGGTGGTACAAAAAAATTATAACCACTGAAATCAGCAGATACAATTGAACTTGGTTAACCTCTTTCATTGTTTAATAGTTGCGTTTTGATCGGAAATTTTTGACAAATATGTAGCCCCACACACCTATGCACGCACTATTAGAAAGGAGAGACTAGGAACTGAATCTCAAACATCAATCACGAGGGGGAAGGGGTCCTAATAAAAGCAGGGTGGAGGTACCCAAATTGATAAGTGGTGGGGCGGTAATTGGGCACCTTAGAGTATTTATTTTGCAATGCCCCGTCTCGCCAATTTGTGGCACGGGTCAACCTGCCTTGAGAATCAGCATTTTATTTTATTTTTTTTACTCACTTTGGCTCGAACATCACCTACTAGCATCGAGGAGGGTACACAACTCTCTCTCAGTTACGAAGCCGAGGCTCCTAGTTTTTGTATATTCCCATCTTCAACTTTTATTCCGATGCACGTAAGAGAAGAGATTAATTAATTTATTCATTTATATATAATGTCTCAATGGGCATATCATCATAATACACTGTCTTATCAACATTTGAAATTTATTCCGGTTCAACATTGCTTCATCATACATCGGCTCACTATACTGTATACTTGATAATTCATATTCTTTTCAAGATTTCCCAATGCCCCCAATTCAGAGAGTTCCCAATACTGACCATTTAATCCATTTTATGTCAATTTGTCAGTACAATTTTTAAAGCTGATAATGTTTCTTTTATTCTTTACATATTCAGGCAATTTATTCCGATAGTGCACAACTCTTTCGAAGGAGAAATTCATAGAATTATCCGGTGGTACTATTAGGTTATTTCTTCTATTAAACTGGATAAATAAGTTTTATCACAATTATTATAATTATTCCATATTTAATTATATTCAAGAGAGAAAACTTTACTCTTACATTTTTTTTCCAAAAGACATCATATATCAAGTGTGTGAAAAGTTGATAGCAACCCCCTGTTTTGAGAACTAGAGACTGAATACATAGTCGAAAATCGGTCTTGGGTGTTTTGTATTCAGTGCTCAGAGAAGTTCAACGATGCATTCACCATACGTAGTGACAGTAGCGCGAGAAAGAAGAAAAAGAAGAGCGAGTAGTATTTCTTTGTGTCAATTGGTTCTCATACTTGTGAAATATTGCAGTAAGGAAAAATTCTGAGAGTTTTGTTTTCAATAAGAATCGTAAATGGATTTTTTTAAATTCAAAAATGCCGAACTTGTACATTCTATTGTTGCTTTATTTAATCACTGTCCCACTACAGCAATATATGACACAAGGTCGAGTTTAATGTGGGGAAGATTAGACAAACTCTTTCAAAAATTGGCTCCAGCCGACGCGGCTACGGTTGAAAAGCGCATCGTGATGGCTAGACAACCTCCGCCACGAAAGCGTCCACCAGGGGACCTGCTCTTTTAAGTGCAATGGAGCAGTGCTGCCCCAGGGTGACAGATTCCCCGCAGCTGGGCCGAGTAATAATTGAACAGACCTGGAGACCAGGATTAACCGGAAACCAGAGTTTGCATTCTATTGTCGCGTCATAAAATCAATGACGTCACGCCTTTAATTACATCACATCCCTTATTTTCTTCGTATACCTTTCATTTAACTGAAGTAGGTCCGACTGACACACTCTGGTTTCCGGATATCTCTGGTTTCCGGGTTATCTCAAATGGAAGCCTTTGGACTCGTCCTTCGGCTCTCCTATTATCACTCGGCCCAGCTGCGGGGGTTCAGTTTCCCCGGAGCAGCACTGCTCCATTGCACTTTAAGGAGCAGATCCCTTGGTGGACACTTTCGTGACGGAGGTTGCTCTAGTTCCTACGGTCGCTTGGCAGTCGAAGTCGCGTCGGCTGGAGCCATTTTTTGAAAGAGTTTCTCCAATCCCCCCCACATTAAACTCGACCTTGTGTCATATATTGCTGTGGTGGGACAGCGATTAAATAGAGACTGACAAACAGACTGATCGGCCAAACAGATTGGCCACATCTACAAATAGCGGTGGTCAAGATACATGCATCACAGAGCATGTTGTTCCTCTTCAAGTTGGGCAAGGTAGCAGCAGGAGCACGAAAGATGATCGATGAAGTCTCTGGAGATGGTTCGGTTGGAAGCAGTACGTATTGTGAATGGTTTGCGAAGTTCAAGGAAGGTGAATTTGACGGAGGACAAGCCAGGTAGCGGTAGACCACAAGTATTCGGGAGTGATGACTTGCAAATTCTTTTAGGCTGATGATCCCAGTCAGCAAACGTTGGAATTAGCTGGAAAACTTGGTGTCGATCACTCAACGGTTGCAAGATGTTTGCAGAGTATGGGGTAAATTAAACAAAACGGGAAAATGCGTTTCAAATGTATTGTCAGACGGCGTCTCACCACTGGCATCCTGAAGCGTCGAAAATAAACGGTCAATCCAGAATAACCTTCATTATCAACAATTAAAATCAACCTTTTTTGGAAAAAGTTAAAACTCTGCATTTGATGGGATATTTAAGACGTACTGTTTCAAAGAAAAATTGCTGAAACCCGGTGAAACTGTTATTTCAGTGAGGTACAGTCGTGACCAACAAAGTTTGAGCGCAAAAATTGAAGTTATCGTAAGTGACCTTACGCTGGCTACGGCAACAGTCGAACCTGCCAGCTAGCTGGAAATCGGAAATTTTTGCTGATTTTAGCCATTTTGCTGACGGTCTTAGTTATCACTAACAAACGATACTTGGCAACACATTAAAAAAAACACTAGATACATAAAAAAATTACAAAATTTTTATTAGTGCGACAACAAAAGTCAGATTAGGGGTAATGGAAGTAAAAAGAGTGTATTGAAACATCACACGTTTTTCCTGGTCCTTGGGGAGGTCGGATTCATACCTTTCCCAAGGGAATTAGTGCCAGTCCCTGTCGGAGCTCGTACACAGCTTACCCGAGTCCATTTTCCGCGCTATTAACTGATCGGCCACCGGGACTTCTCTGTAATTGAAGGGAAGAGGGCTTATTTACGGGACAGGGAAATCGGATAGCCATACTGCTTGCATGACAAGGCCTATCCCCCATGTTGCTACGCCCCCCCCTTAAAAAAGTGGAGTTGTGATGGAAAATTCCTCCTCACGCATCATATTCACAAATCATTATTTATTTCAATCAGTGCAGCATTCCTTACTTGGTCAAAAATTCGGAGACATCAACGATGTTCACAATTTAATTGCGACAACGCCAGAATCGTTTGAGAGAGAAAAAAAAGGGGGGGGGAGAATTTGAAGACTTCCAGAACGTTGGCGTAAGGCCAAAGAAAGTCGAGGCAAATATTCTGATGAATAATGAACGGAGGTCTGGTTAGCCACTGAATTGAAACCGTCACATGATAAACGTCTTTTGGGGCAGCACGGCTTGTTGCGGGTGATCAATTACAAAATTGGGTAAAAGTGTGATCAATTGGTATGTTACTGCTCTCTGGTCACTTGCTGGGTGGGCAGTGATAACTAAATAAAAAAAATCTTAATTTTCAAAAAGTGTGAACATTGCCGGTCACAAACTGAGGGATCAGTATAACATTAACTTACTTTGAGAGTTGAACCCCCCACAGAGAATTTTTTTTCCTAATCATCATCATCATCATCATCATCATCACCACCACCACCACCACCATCATCATCATCATCATCATCATCATCATCATCATCATCATCATCATCAGTTTTTTAACGTCCGTCGTTGGACATAGATCTTCCCCAGGATTCGCCACACTCCTCTATCATGGGCGTCGTGGAGCCAGTACTTTCTGAATTTGTGTAGCTCGTCTCTCCATCTAATATTCTGCCGGCCTCGGTTCTGCATGTGATCTCTGGGGATCCATGTCGTGAGTCGCGATGTCCATCGTGTGTCCGCCATTCTTGCAACATGGCCAGCCCACTGCCATTTGAGCTTTTTAATGTATTTTATGACATCCCTGACTATTGTCTTTCCTCGGATGTACTGTGCTGTCACGTGAGGCTCAGCATAATTCTTTCATGTGCGCATTGCATGGTTCTCAATTTACGGATCTGTACAATTAGGAGTATCTTTATGTGCGACTTGAACGTACGATAGACGCATAGCCAGCCAGGTAGATCAACTGAAAACTGAAGAAACCTATGTTGATGCTGACAGTTTCGGTTGACATTTTCTAATATCGAATCAACGTAGCCCCACAAATGGCCTGCCTGACCAACCAGCCAAGTGGACTACAGATTCTTCTGTCCGTGTGTGTATGTTTGTGTGTGTGTGTGTGTATGTGCGTGTGTGTGTGCGTGTGTGTCGGAGCACTCCTAGTCACATTTTGGGGACTACAATCTTGAAAATATACCAGAGTACACCATTACGCATCATCTAAAAACGTGTTTGGGGGGGGGGTGCTTTCAAGTGCTTTTTGGGTCCCTATGGTCATTTTGAGCAAAAATGACCGAATCTTGTACTGTTACCTGTTTAGATAAGAGATCTATTTTTTTAAGCCATTCTCGATAAAATATTTATCTTTTCAGAAGATTTTTTACGAAATTAGTTCTAGCGCACACATAACCTATGCTTTTTTTTCATTTATGCGAGGTATTTATATTTTACTTGATGTCTGAGGTTTAGCACAATTTAAAGGAAGGAAAGTGTTTTTCCTTGATAGATATTTACTTGAGCTTAATTGAGTCTGACGATAGTGGATACAGGATCGACCGAAGGTACCTTTGAAATAATCTTTCATAACCCCAGCATCAAATTATTAAGTGTGCAGCTAACGGCATATCAGTATGTTCAAACAAGAACCGAAAGTTCAATGAAGTGTCCACTGTAAAGTATCATCATCATCATCATCATCATCATCATCATCATTAGTCTTTTAATATCCGTCGTTGGACATAAACCCTACCAAGGATTTGCCACACTTCTCTATCATGGGCGTCGCGGAGCCAGTACTTTCTGAATTTGTCTAGCTCGTCTCTCCATCTAATATTCTGCTGGCCTCGGTTCCGCATGTGATCTCTGGGGATCCATGTCGTGAGTCATGATGTCCATCGCAACATGGCCAGCCGAGCACCATTTGAGCTTTTTAATGGATTCTATGATGTCCCTGACTCTTATCTTTTCCCAGATGTACTGTGCTGTCTTGTGATCTCTCCGTGTGAGGCCCAGCATACGCCATCATTGCCATATACCTTGACTCTGAGCTGTGGATAATTTTAGGTAATACGCATCTTATCAAGAAACGCCTTCCTAACGAGCTTCAAGTGAATCTGACTTTACTGACCTGAGAAAATCGATTCTAAAACATAAAGTTCAAACGCCATTATTGCCAGATCACGTAGCCCAGAATGGGAGATTTTTCTCAGTAAGAGGCATCTGATCATGGGACACCTTTCTACCCAGTCTCAAGTAATTTCGACTCAAAAAAGCTGAGAAACAATACGAGGACAGACGGACGGACGGACAGGCGGACGGACAAACAGAGCCTCTTACAGAGAGGGAAGACTTCTCTAAAAATTATACGTATCATAATCTAAAAGTAATTATCAGTACTAGCAGTAACTTGTGGAAAATCCACCGTTTGAAAAATATTAAACTCGATTAAAAACAATTAATTCAATATTTATCTCTATTGTCCTTAGCTAAATATGTTAGATATACACATTCTTCCAATAGTCACTTATGGAGCTTGAAACATGGAACCTGACTAAGAGACAGATCCGCAAATTGAGAACTATGCAACGTGTACGTGAAAAAATTATGCTGGGCCTCACATAGAGAGACCACAAGACAGCACAGTACATCCGGGAATAGACAAGAGTCAGGGACATCATAGAATCCATTAAAAAGCTCAAATGGCAGTGAGCTGGCCATGTTGCATGAATGGCGGACAACCAATGGACATCGCGACTCACGACATGGATCCCTAGAGATCACACGTGCAACCGAGGCCGGCAGAATATTAGATGGAGCGACGAGCTAGGCAAATTTAGAAAGTACTGGCTCTGCGACGCCCACGATAGAGAAGTGTGGCGAATCCTGGGGAAGATCTATGTCCAACGACAGACGTTGAAAGACTGATGATGTAATGTGATGTATCAGATTTGTTTAGCCTGATGTAACCGAAAAATGGCTAATTTGGCAACTCTTATCCCACAATTCCTTTCCTCTTACCCTTCGCCCTTGCTTCGCAATCAGCTAGAAGCTTTCTTTCTTTTTCCCACTCACTCTTCTAAGTATCTACCCGGTCCGACGGGTACATCCAACAATCACTTTTTTCCTTTTTCCTCTATCTTTTTCAAGTATCGTATCAACGTGACGTAATTTTATTAGTGAGAGGCGGTTACGCACTTCGATTATTGGGATTCTACTGCAGAGAGATAGCTCTCTGCATATTTTTTTCAAAAATCTTGGTTAACTTTCTGAGATGCTTAAACCCCTTTTTTTCCCAAAGAACAATTAGTATAAAAAGACGTAAAATAGAAGTCTGTGTCTTTGAAATTATACGGATAAGTTTACGTTAATGTTCATAAAATTAATTTTATTATTGAGCAGATATCAAGATGAAAGAACTTCAAACTCCACACAGCTTACCTTGTGAGTTGAAAAATAAATAAGAAAAATGTCAACTTTGCACTATGGCCAGTTGTCGAGTAATCGCGATGCACACCCGCATACTCACACATACACATTTCTTCAATTGTAGCTCTATATCAAACAGACTGCCTAAAGATAAAAGCGCACTATCAAATGTCATTTAGCAAACTGAAGCGTGTCCATTCAAAAGTTGCATCTTTTTTTTTCATGAAAATCTTGAAGAGGTTTGAACTTGAAATAATGAGACGCTGTTCTTGGTTTATTGAGGATTTCCTTGATAACAATCAAGAATTATCATCGTTAATCAATCAAAAAAAATTCTTTGAACGCCTTAATGTCATCTAACTATAATTTGATTTAATCTTGTTCTATATAAGAATTGGACAGAAAAATGATTCTCTCTCTCTCCCTCTCTCTGCCAACCAACAATAAAAATTCATTAAACAATTTTTTGTTATCTCTTGCACTCCAGATATCCATATGTCAAGTTTTGTAATCACGAAGAAAAAACTCTGTTGTTACTTGCAACCCCAACCCTTAAACAAATAATTGCCGTAAACCTAACGCTGAATTAAATCCTTTATAATTAAATACAGCATTAAATCGTCTGCTTTCCCTCATTCCGTTACACGTTAGTTGCAGTAATAACGTCAAACGTCTCGTCTCTTACAAGACAACACCCCATGAAGTATGATGACCGGTGACGAAGTCAACTCAATGATCCTTGCAAGACCAAGACTTGATACCAACAAGTTTTTATGACCAACCCCCTGGGGAATGCGAGTCCACCGAAGGGATACCTTCACCCTAATCACACAGCTTACAGTGTACTCAAGTAACGGCACAGGGGAAATTCGTCCTAATGAAGAGTTTTCCACACTCTACACCCATACCAGGAATCGAACCCAGGACCTTCTGCGCGTGAGGCAGTCGTGCTAACCATTAGCAGATGTAGTGACTGCATGTCAGCGTAATCAGCAATTTCCTTTTGATATTTAGTTTACGAACAAAGAACAAAGTCCTAATCTAATTATTTCATCTCGGCGCCGAAGATCCACCCTCTGGGCCGTAACTCCTCGTGGCGCTTAGAAGAGTAGAGCAAGCCATTCCAAGTCCTGGCAACATTTTTGAGAGCGTGTGATCAGAAAAAATGATCTTTTGCCAAATTCTGTCGAAATAGATAAACATCGTCAGCTAAAACATTCAGCCATTCACTAATTAATTCTCTCCTTTCGCAACCAGTCGAGTTCAGTTGGAATTCCTTGGCTCAGCATTTTGTGCTTCTGCAACAAGCGGTGGAAATGGGTTTGGGGAAGTAGGTATACGGTAAGGAGTGGGGTTTTTTTATGGAACTGGGTATACAGTAAGGCCTGGTTTGGGGAGGGATTAGGTATACATTTATTGAACATACAAAAAAAAATCTGTAAATTGAGAAGTACGTTTCAAGTCATATTCCGCTTATCCCTCGCCCCACTCACTCCATTTCTGTCGGCAACCAACATGGTCCGTCGGTATGTTAGGAATCTGTTGTGGTTAACCTGTAAATTAGCCATCGGGGTAGCTCTGTTAGTAACAAACGCCGAGGTCGGTGGTTTGTTTACACCTGCGGTCGAATATTAGAAACTGTCATCCGGAACTGTCGCTAAAACTTTCAAAATCGTTTCAGTTTTCAAGGTGGCCCGGCTGGCACTCTGTCCATGTATGTATGTATGAACGTATGGATTACGCGTACAGGCCGAACCAATTTATTATGTCTAGAAAAAACGTCGTTTGCAATTCCCCCAATAAGTTTTTAATGTAAATTTGTGCTAAATTGGTCACCAGTTCGTACCCAGTTTTTCTTTTGTTTTGTTTCTTGTTTTTTTTTTTTTTTGTCTTTTTGTTGAGAAGTTTGAAACTCTTCAGTGATTCAACAAAAGACGACCAAATTTCAGTTGGCTATAGAATGGCTACCCCGATTGTAAACGGCCATAAAACAGCCACCCCGATTGTAAACGGCTATGAAATGACTACCCCGGTTGTATATTGTGAAGTTCCACACACTCGCTCAATATTAAAAAACGACGCACAACTTTTGCTTGCCGTTTTTGATATCGAGTGAGCGAGTGTGTGGATTAACTAATATAATTTATGTAATTACTTCTGTTTTTCTTCCATTAATTTTCCTCACACCCGCTCACTAGATGTTATAAAAGGGCACACATAATTTTTAACATCGAGTGAGCGAGTATGTAAAACTTCATAATTAGCCATTTTATAGCCAACCGAAATTTGGCTGCATATAACTAAAGATTGCCAGCATTTTGAAAACATGCCTATCTCAATTTCAATGGGAGTGCGCGTTGCCGTGTGGTTAGCACCACACAAAGGTCCGGTTGATTCAATCTGCATTCCCGTCACCTTGATGCCTCTGGGGGAGCGGGGTAAGAATCCCTCTCCCCCTCCCCTGCTGTTGGTAAATAGCAGGACGGATTGAGCTATCTAGCATTGGTTTGCAAACCAGTCTAAGGGAAGGACAGAACCTGGAAAGTCCTGTCCCTCGTCAATCGTCGTAAAAGGTACCGTTAAGGGGAGTCAGGTGGAGGTTCGATGGGCCTAACTAGCCGGAAGTAAATTGTAATGAATGTTCAAATGAAAATAACCATGCTATGCCATATATGGTACAAGCGGATGAAGAAGAAGAAGAAGAAGAAGAAGAAGAAGAAGAAGAAGAAGAAGAAGAAGAAGAAGAAGAAGAAGAAGAAGAAGAAGAAGAAGAATAATAATAATAATAATAATAATAATAATAATAATAATAATAATAATAATAATAATAATAATAATAATAATAATAATAATAATAATAATAATAATAATAATAATAATAATAATAATAATAATAATAATAATAATAATAATAATAATAATAATAATAATAATAATAATAATAATAATAATAATAATAATAATAATAATAATAATAATAATAATAATAATAATAATAATAATAATAATAATAATAATAATAATAATAATAATAATAATAATAATAATAATAATAATAATAATAATAATAATAATAATAATAATAATAATAATAATAATAATAATAATAATAATAATAATAATAATAATAATAATAATAATAATAATAATAATAATAATAATAATAATAATAATAATAATAATAATAATAATAATAATAATAATAATAATAATAATAATAATAATAATAATAATAATAATAATAATAATAATAATAATAATAATAATAATAATAATAATAATAATAATAATAATAATAATAATAATAATAATAATAATAATAATAATAATAATAATAATAATAATAATAATAATAATAATAATAATAATAATAATAATAATAATAATAATAATAATAATAATAATAATAATAATAATAATAATAATAATAATAATAATAATAATAATAATAATAATAATAATAATAATAATAATAATAATAATAATAGGGAAGAGATGAAGGAGAAAATAAAGAGAGAATACCTTAGAAGGATAAGGAAAATATTAGAGACCAAATTAAACAGCAGAAATCTAATAAAAGGAAGAACACCTGGGCTGTGTCAGTAGTTAGATATACAGGACCATTCCTAGGATGGACAAAGGAAGAACTCCAATCAATGGATAGGCGAACTAGGAAACTTATGACAATGCATAAAGCATTACACCCTAGAGATGATACAGATAGACTATACGTTAAGAGAAAAAAAGGTGGCAGGGGGCTCATCAGCATAGAAGACTGTCCAGAGAGCTAAAGCAGACCTAGAAAGGTATGTGCAAACGAATAGCGGAGAAATCATAAAGAGTGCGAGAGATAGTGCAACAAACAATAAAGTAGAAAGCAATGGAACAGTACAGCAAACAAGAAAAGAAAGATGGGAAGATAAAAAATTGTAAGGCAGATACAAGATGTAGCAGACGAGAAATCATGGACGTGGTTACAAAAAGGAAACCTGAAGAGAGAAACGGAATCGCTCATCATGGCAGCCCAAAACAAAAGAATAAGGACAAACTACATAAAAACAAAAATCGACAGAACACAGACAAATAGCAAATGCCGCATATGCGGTGAAAGAGATGAGACAGTAAACCACATAACTATGTGAATGTAGTCAACTCGCCCAGAGGGAGTATAAGCGTAGACACGATAGAGTAGCAACGATGATACACTGGGAATTAAGCAAACAAATGGGATTCAACCATGTGGAAAAGTGGTATCAGCACAAGCCAGAGGCAGTTTTGGACAATGACAACCACGCACTACTCTGGGACTTTGACATCCAAACTGACCACCTCATCCAGGCAAGAAGACCGGACTTGGTAATAGTTGACAAAAAAAAGGAAGGCCTGCCAGATAGTGGACGTGGCTGTACCTGCAGACCATAGAGTAGAAAAAGAAGGAGAGTGAAAAACGGGAAAAATACCAGGACCTAGCAAGAGAATTAAGGAAGATGTGGAACATGAAAACCAGGGTAGTACCAGTCATAGTGGGCGCACTAGGAACTGCCCCAAAAACGCTGAGGGTAGGACTGGAGGAAATCGGGATTAGGGGAAGGATTGAGACTGTACAGACCACAGCACTACTGGGAACTGCACGGATACTGAGGAAGGTGCTCGAAATATAAGGACTGCAACGAATTGTAGCCCTGACATGATAGGTGAAAGAGGGAGGAGACGTTAGCTGAAGACCTGAGGAGAGTTATTGTCACTCAGCCTTCAGCTATAACCACTGGGCAACCAGTGTGAAACTGTAAATCGCAGAATTACTGCGACCTATGAGTACTAGGAGAGGAGGGCTGGAGACTTGAGGAGACTTGCTGTCACTCAAACTCCAGCGGTTACCACCAGGCAACTGGTGTGAGATTCCAAATAATAATAATAATAATAATAATGATAATAATGATAATAATCATCATCATCATCATCATCATCATCATCATCAAACTATATCAAAACAAAAATCGACAGAACACAGACAAACAGCATGTGCCGCCTGTGCGGTGAAAGAGATGAGACCGTAAACTAGTGAATGTTGTCAGCTCGTCAAGAAGGTGTATAAACACAGACACAGAGTTGCAACGGTGATACACTGGGAACTGAGTAAACGAATGGGAGAAGTGGTACCAGCACAAACCAGAGACAGCCCCGGAGAATGGAAACCACGACTTACTTTCGGACTTTGACATCCAAACAAACCACCTCATCCAGGCAAGAAGACTGGACTTGGTAATCATAGACAAGAAGAGGAAAACCTGCCTTATAATAGACATGGCTGTGCCTGCAGACCATAGAGTAAAGAGGAAAGAGAGTGAAAAACTGGAAAAATATCAAGATCTGGCAAGAGAACTGATGAAGAAGTGGCACATGAAAGTCAGGGCAGTACCAGTAATAGTAGGCACACTTCGAACTGTCCCAAAGACATTGAGGGCGAGACTGGAGGAGCTCGGATAAAGGGAAGGATTGAGGAACTGTACGGATACTGAGGAAAGTGCAAGAAATATAAGGACTGCAACACTAAATATTGGCTCAATAGAGGAAAGAAAATGAAAGCGGAGGTGTGAACCACAGCACTGGCATGATAGGTGAGGGAGAGAAGAGATGTTGGTTGAAGACCTGAGGAGACTTACTGTCACTCAGCCTTCAGCAATGACCACCGGGCAACTAGTGTGAAACTGTGAACCACAGTATTACTGTGGTCTATGAGAATGAGGAGAGAAGGGCTGGAGACTTGAGGAGACTTGCTGTCACTCAAACTCCAGCGGTAACCACCTGGCAACTGGTGTGAGATTGCAAATAATAATAATATGAGCACTAGGAGAGAAGGGCTGGAGACTTGAGGAAACTCGCTGTCACTCAAACTCCAGCGGATACCACCAGGCAACTGGTGTGAGATTGCAAATAATAATAATAATATGAGCACTAGGAGAAAAGGGCTGGAGACTTGAGGAGACTCGCTGTCACTCAAACTCCAGCGGATACCACCAGGCAACTGGTGTGAGATTGCAAAATAATAATAATAATAATAATCACAATCATAATCATAATCTAGCATCTCCCAAACCCCGGACACCGGAATTTAGCATCTGTAATTTAAGTTTCTTAACTGTCTATATTTTTGCTTTTTACACGTTTTTCAAAAGATTGATACTTCAATGAAACGTTGGAGTATTTTTGATCAGTGTTAGGGTTGCTGAGACAAAAGTTACTCAACGGGTTAGTGAAAGGTTCCGTCAAGTGTAGGTCGATTCGTGTCAAGTTTTGGTGCGTATCACGATCTTTGGTTGGCCATATGCACGAAAAAAAAAATTCGATTTTTGGAGATTCTCGTTTTTTTTCTGAGATTCACAGTTTTCCGAATTTCGGACAAGAGATTGCATACCTGTACGACATCTTCATATTCTCCATCTTCATGTCAAAACAGGTCTGGTCAGTCTCTCAATAGAAACCGTCACGTGATCAAATTGACCAATTTAGCACGAACTTACACTATGAATTGCCCTCGCCCCCTCCCCAAAAATTTTACTTTAGGGATGAGGTTAAAAGGCATAGTAACGAGTAAATATTTGAATTTTCAGCACCCTATTTCATTGTTGCAGTCTGTGTACGTGACACATACATGCATAAATACATACCTCACCGGTCAGCAAACTAGGCAGAATCAATTGAAAACTGAGGAAACCTACGTCACTTTCTAATTGATTACCTGTGTTAATTTTAGGTAAATTCATGCCGTGTAAGTATATTGCAGAAGCATTTTTGGTAATGGTGTCGGTATAATAGTTAGCAAGCTAATAGTGTGTACCTCTGATATGATAGCAAGTTTGCTCTTCATGGGTGCTCTCATTGTTGTGGCCTTGTACCACATAAGCTGAGCCGAGTAAATAAATATCTACCTTGGGATGTATACCGTAGAGTGACCATTCCTGGCACGTAACCAAATCTTCCACTCACAGACAAGTAAGGTCAATTCCAACTGATTTTACTCTCTCGTCTCTCTTTGTTTCTTGGAGGCTGAGTTCAGCTGTTCTCCTCTTGCAAACATATCTATGTTTCACTCCTATTCTTTTGCAAACCACTACTCCGATCCCACTCCCTCTTCCTTTCTTCTTCGTGGCCCTCATGTTGCGATTCCATTCTCAGAACTCCTCCTCCATTCCCAGCTCATTCGAAGTATTTTTTTAATTATTGTGTGACAGGCGGGAATGTGACAGACCAAGGATGACAGACGGACAGACAGATGCGTTGCTTCTCATAATACAGACTAGTTTATCCGTGCAGTCAAAATTACTGCATATACTAAAAATATATGGATATACACATCGCATTTTATATTCGTGAATAATAGAGATTTGCGTTGTAATGAGCTTGGAGAATAGGGCCCTGTTGACCACAAACGGATAAAAAAAATTAATTTCGTATTTATTGCTTGTTAAAATTGTTTTTTATTTTGATTCAGCATTCTTATTACGTCATCAGAACATGAAATTCGATTGTATTACGTCAGTTACACCCTTCCCTGTTATTATATTGCTCTTTGAATTCGGCATTTTTATTATGTCCTTAGAACGTGTAAAAAATTACATCATCATCAGTTACACGAATAAACTATATTTTACTATGTCAGTTACATGCCTTAGCTTAACAGAAAACGTTTGTGCGCTGCTAATTATTATATGTATGGGTGTGGATTGCTGGAGACCTCAAATCTCTTATATGGCTTCGATCTCTTTGCTGGGGAAGAATCGCTAAAACTGATTTCACTTAATCCATCGTTGGACAATTCTGCAAAAATTTACAAACCACTTTCCACGGTGCTAGACTGAGTTCCTTCTCAGCTGAGCACGCACACTCTTTTTGTAACCAGTGCACAAAGGAAATTAATGTGCGTACAAAATTGATTCCTTGCGTCGAATTCAAAAGTGCGTACATACTTTTGTCACAGGAAAAAAAAATGCGCCTAATGACCACAAAGAATTTGAGGGGATTGGCTGGAACGTGACTTGGTCTACATCCTTTTCTTTTATCGGCGCCATACTTGTATCTCAAATTGTATCTCGATTAGGACAATATTAGGTTAGTAAGGCCAAATTATACGGCGTCCTACTATAGTTCATAATTTAGTTGGAATAATTCGTACTCGTACATTCGACATCCGAGATCTTTTTTCTGAGATTTGATCCGAATATATTTACGTTTGGAGAAGAGATTGTGACACGTGATAGCTTGTTCCAGTTCGAAGCAGATCTGCCTGAGAAAAGGTATTCTCTGACCCCGGTAGCTGTGACTGGTTGCACTGATTAGGGATGTCTGTAGCATGATTTTATCTGGACACATTCTGCACTTGCAGTCTTGGTCGATAACATGTAGACCTGAGGTTACCCTGCATGTTTTTAGTTGATTAGCATGGGTTCCTTCGCAGGATAGTTTCTCCGGGTGAACCTCTTTAAGCCTTCCCGAATATGGTAGGTATTTGATGCTTGGGATCATTTTTGTGGCTGTTTTCGTACTTTTTCTATGGAGTCTTTGTTAAATTTATGTTGGGGTGATCAAATATAGGAGCCAATTCCAAATGTAGTTAGACGAGCGCTTTACTCAGCATTTTCTATACGTCCGCATCCGTGTTTTTAAAGGCATGACAGTGACAACCTAGCGTTTATATTTGCTAGTGTAATGCCCCCTATACTTTTAGTTAGGAATTAAGTACGAAACTCTCCTTTTAGCTTAATATCCAAAACGTCACTTCCTCTGACGACCCCTATAAAACCCCTGGACGCACATAGTGCAATGCTCACTAGCTGGCACAGGTTTCTGGCCCAATCTTCGGAATCAAAGTATAGTATCTGCTCCACAGCATTGACCGAGGAGTCGGTACTGACGCTTGTCCGTTGAATGGGCCGGAGATTGTGTGCAGGGTATCAAAGACCGAGTGCGCCGGTGCAAACGTTGGCCAATGAGGTTATACCGAGGCTGCGTTTGCTAAGCGCAACGGGAGGCCTTTGGACTCGTCCTTAGGTTCTCCCATCATTACTCGGCCCAGCTTTCGCTGGTAACTGCGTCGGCTGGAGCCATTTTTTGGCGGTAAGTTACTGTTTCTTCCCACGTTAAGCCCGACCTTGTGTCACATATTGCTGCGGTGGGACAGTGATTAAATAGACTCACTAGCTCCAGCACCCCTAGCTGGGTACGCTGCTAGCCCCGACCTCTGCAGCTGGCCATTCTCTCTTTCCTTCTCCCTGGCCCAATGCTCCTTCGCGCCAGTATTCCTAGCTGACCATGCCTCTGGCCCCGGCCTTTGCGGCCAGCCACTCTCTTTCCTTCTCTCATGTTCTATGTCTTTCATAGTCTGTTCGTCGAGAGTCTAACAGCGTCTGAGGATAGCCCCAAGTTAACTCACTTACTTGGCAGTAAGGCTCACACACTGAAACCGGTTTCCACGTATCTGGGAGAAATCCAACCATACGGAATCCACGCGTTCAGACAACTCCGCTACAACTCCGACGCCAGCACTATCAAGACGAGAGAACTCCCACCTTTAAAATCTCTTCTCCTAACATTACTTCTCACGATCGATCGTATTAATGTTACCCGTACATGTACCTCATCTTTATTCTTGTATTAAACGTACGTCTCTTCTCTGGACGAAATATGTGTATATCTTCATTTCACTTCATTTCATCAATGCGCGTCCAACTTCGTACTTGGCGCGCATTCCATTCCCTTCTCTTCGTATAGCATCGTTTCCTTCCACAGCTACAGGACCGGCGCACTACACATCACCCACGAGGATCCAAAATCCTCGTCTGCCAACAATCCATCGCTGTTCGGATTCGACAATAGACTCTACATTCTATACTAGGTTGATTTTTCTGTTGGAATCGTGCTGTGGATTTTAATGTTTTGTCAATGCGTACACCAAGGTCTTTCTCTACTCTCTCGTTTTCCAGAACATGGTAAGCTACATCTTCTATCTTAATCGTGTATCGTTGCTTAAGATTGTTTTTGCCGAGATGCATGACTTTGCATGACGAACGGTTGTAAACACATCTACAAGGTCTTAGCCCACATGAAAACGCAGGAGATTTTCAGCCAGTTAAAATGTTGCCTCTTCTGTTGGTACGGGTAAATATAGCATGGTGTCGTCGACAAATAAACTTATCATTGATTTTACTTCGATAGGTAAGTCATTCAAAAACAATGAGAAGAGTATTGGACCCAGGATAATGAATTGCTTCAAACAAAACATCACAAAAGGTAAACTTCTATCGTCTGTTGGTTTGTCTATCTCTTCTTCTCTTGACGTCATCCTGGAACCAAGAACTATTTCAGAAAAAACCCATACGTGTAGCGTCGAGACTAAATGATTTCCCAACACACACGCCAATCCAGACTCGAGTCGTTTGTTAGTTCTGCTGTGAACAACTCTAAACCATCCATTTCCTCTAGTTTAACTAAACGTAAACATAAATACCGCCCCTAACTTGGTTGCACCAACCTGACCTACGAGTGAACCCCTACTAACATCATTGGCGAAGTCGTTGTCATGACACATTTAAAGAGCAATGGACGTTTTTATTCGTTACTTGCTGGACCCCTGGAGATTCCACGGGTGTTGACTATTACGATATCGTCTTCACTTTCACGTATGTATTTCTGTGTGAAATTTTGTTAAAGTAGTTTAATATGAAATGTATCTATGTTAAAAATGATAAAATACAAAGGTAGATAAAACTAATATATGTTATTATTGAATCACCGCAGCCACCAACGATGGCAAAGGGTTCTATCCTTTATTTCTATCTGTACGTGTGTTTCCTTATGTGTTTATGTGTTCCGACGCTCTTGGTCGTACCGTTTTGTCTATAGACTTGAAAATTTGCATCAGTATCTCTCTAGACCATTTCTAAAAACTTTTTTTTTTATTATGGGAATAAAAAAAAGAAGTTTCTTTGACCTTTTTGAGACCCTATTTTGACGGGTTTATTAAAAACATCTTGATGCTTCCAGGCGTTTTTTTTTTCAATTCTATTTTATCATACTTATAATTCATTCTGACCATATTAATTCTTTGATAGAATTTTTTCATGACTTCAAATTTTCACACTACGGTGGTTCAATCATTGACTGGTATGGCGAATTATTATTATTATTATTATTATTATTATTATTATTATTATTATTATTATTATTTACAATCTCACACCAGTTGCCTAGTGGTAACTGCTGGAGTTTGAGTGACAGCAAGTCTCCTCAAGTCTCCTGCCCTTCGCTCCTAGTACTCATAGGTCGCAGTAATACTGCTGTTTACAGTTTCTTGCCAGTTGCACAGTGGTCATTGCTGAAGGCTGAGCAACAATAAGTCTCCTCAGGTCTTCAGCCAACATCTCTTCTCTCCTTCGCTTATCATGCCAGTGCTGTGGTTCACATCTCCACTTTCATTTTCCTTCCTCTGTTAGGCCACTGTTAACATTTAGTGTTGCATATTATTATTATTATTGTTGTTGTTGTTGTTGTTATTATTATTATTATTATTATTATTATTATTATTATTATTATTATTATTATTATTTGTAACCGTTCTTGTAATTTGTAAGCTGACTGTCAAGCTTTTACAAAAGGCTTCAAACGGAGAGTACTTTTCTTGAAATTTGAGCTGCTCCAAGGAGGGCAGATTTTTAGAGAACTTGCGTATCTGTCTTGATGTCCAACTGTTGGGGATCGAGCCCAGTGCTCTGATTACAACTGGCATGACTTTCACTTTTGCTGCTGGTCATTCCAACATTCTTGAAATTTCCATTTTCAAGTTGGCCTATTTTTCTATCTTCTCTACTTTTTTGAGTGCAGTGTTTTTTGTCTGCAGATATTGTGACATCACTTATGAGGCACTCTCATTCTCTGTATTATTATCATTATCATTATTATTATCATTATTATTATTGATTACTATCTGTCTATAATCCTGTGATCTACCACTTCTACTATAACTTACTTGTGAGGGAGGAGTAATAAATGAATGACAGTTATTGTGAAAGTTGAGTCCCTTTGCTCCCATTCAAGCATAAGCACTCTCCTCCACTCTTACATTTGTTCATAACATTGTATGAGTGGATGGGAAGAGAGAAGCAAAAGGATGTAACATATGAAGAGAATTTGAATTTTATTGTTGTGAGATGCTATGCTTTATTTCCTGTGGCCTGCAATTGAATTCTAGCCTTCTTTACTCACTTTATGAGCAGTGAAACATCAAAAGAGGAAAGGAGCAATAAAACAGTTAAGCTGACCAATTAGGAACTAAAATCTACAAAACCAAAGATTGCAAAAAGTTTTTCCTATTTGATGGCTAAAGATTTCTACATTTATTTTCGCTTTTTCATTTTGACCCAACTTCATTGCGAAAATATGAAATACTCTCGAAAATTCAGAGAACCACAACAAGAGGAAAAACATCATAAAAAAATATATACCAGCCACATTTAAGAAGAGAGAAGCAATTTCAGTTTATAGGTTATATAAGAAGTAGAACTATACAATTCTATGATTTTTTATTTATATGTTCATCAAAATGAAATGTAAACATTAATTAATCAATAATGTACTTGATATTTCAGGAGTATGTATGAATTTTAGCTAAAAAGTTACCTGGAGATGGAAAAATGGGAGAATATAGCCCTTTTTAACCATTAAGGAAGAGAGCTTTTTGCAATCTTCAGGCTTGTCTATAATTATGGGCAGAATCATTACCATTCAAAGAGTTTTTCCTGATCATTGAGCACATTGTGAATGACATGAACAAAAACAGTGAATTGTCTGAAATCTCTTTGAATTTGTTAATTTATATTGCATAGACTAGAATCTTAGTTCACTCACACAGTAAGTACAACTTGGAGGTATCTTACTGATATGCATGGGCTTATTTCATTCCAATAAATAAATACATTTATACAATGACATATATTTTCATAATTTTTTATTTATTATATATATAATACAACAGTTGCAGTAATCATCTTCAGTGGTGATGATGATGATGATGGTGATGATGATAATGGTGGTGATGATGATGATGATGATGATGATGATGATGATGATGATGGTGGTGGTGGTGGTGGTGGTGGTGGTGGTGGTGGTGATGATGATGGTGATTATTTATTTATCAATAGATTAAAAAATCTTAGATTGTATTTTATTGTTTTAAAAAAATGCTCAATTGTGTGTCCGTGTGTGATTGATTCCTGGCACTCTTGGTCACATTTTTTTTTTAAATGCTTTTGGGGATCTCTGTGGTCAAATCTTGTGCTGGTATTTTTTTAATGATTTCACATAAAAGATCTATTTTTTAGGATAATTTTAGATAGATTTTTTTTTAATATAATTTTATAGGTAAATTTTGATGATTTATAGACTATTAGTTCAGGTACACAAACAGGCTACGGTGATTCATTTATGTGAAATCCAGATATACATCTTAATTTTTGATAAAAAGTGCATAAATTCAATGCCTGTCTCATGATTGACTTAGCTGTATCTGTCCGATCTAAATGACAAGAAGTCAATATTTGAGCCTATGTAAGAATAAGAATTTAGAATACTAATTTTCAAAACTGATGGCTCTCCCCTTTTGGTGGATTGGCACAACATGATCTTCATTCGGTTAACAAACTTGTTACTTAGAAACCTTGAAACTTGGTTAATTTCAAGAATATAAATCCAAGAAGGTTCGGAAATATGTTTTGTTCAAAATTCCATAAATCAAATATTTATTACATTCATTGTCCAATTAAAAACAGACTAGGGCAGTTCTGTCCTAATGGTGTATGTTTGGAAAAGACTGGACTTTACGGTGTGTGGAGCAGCCTGCCTCAGGTGCTAACTAATATATCTGACAAGTGACAGACAATGGCCCATTGTTAAGTGATCTGAGTGCATACATGCACACACACACATGCCACCACCACAGCCCGCTCAAAATCCTGGATCTTCCCTGTTAAATAACATTAAGTGGGAATTTATTTTTTCTTTTCTTAAATGAAGTATACAACACCTCGTCTGAAAGAAATTCAGACGAAAATAGTAAATAATGGGTATTTAAAATTGACTTTACTTATAATTTCCCTGCCCCCGAGGGTGGAAAGGCGCCACAAGTTCGGTCTAACTTTGGGGCTCACGCGTGTACGTGTGGGCAAGGACAAAAATTGCCCTGTCCCCCTTTTTTAGTGCAATGAGGAGGTTCTGCCACGGGGCTTGAATACCCGGGACTAAGCATTGCATACTTGTTCTTTTGAACGAAGTATACCGGAACTGCACTCGTGTTTTAAGTCAACCAGAATTACCTCCCTTTCAAGTTTGTTTCCGGTATGTGAATTGCTGTTAATCATAATAATGGCGGTATATAGTTACAATGCGGCCCTCGTCATGTTAGGAAAAGACCCTTTATAAAGGGTTCCATGACCCCAAAGATACCCACCGACTTCATGTGGATTCTACGCCCTTGGGTCTTTATTTTTGGCTATTTAGAATTGTTCAAAACAAAGCCTTTGACTTCGTAACGCGGTCGATACGAACCCAACATGTGAAGTATTTACATTTAATATTTACTACTAAATTAAGAGGGAAAAAATGATTTTATATCAAGTTAAAGATACCCGTGTTTTTGACTCTAAATATTTATTTACCTTCGTAACTTTTTTGCCTGTCAACATAAGAAGGAGTAAGTAAATAAAAGAAATCTATTTTTATTGTTGAAAGTTGAATTCATCGAAAAAAAAGTTGGGTTTGTTGTCAAGATTAAAATTGATTGATGGGACTTATCGTGATTTTTGATTCAAACTATAAATTTTAAAATTCATCAAGTCCTTTACGAACTGTAAAGTGAAATGAATTAAACAAGAACATTTCAGTTGTCAATCAACGAAACTTTTTTAATCAACATTGACATACATATACACACATTACCCCTTCATTTTCATTTCTTTTGGGGGGGTGTTACAGACAAAACATAGATGTACGAAAACACGTGGAATATTATTATAGAAAACTAAGAATGTCCGGATTATCAATGCTCGTTGTTTATTCACGTGAGCAATAATACAATTACAAGAACAATACATTCATTACTGCGGAAAAAAAGTATACAAAAAATGTATATACTTGAACTACACGTCATTTAAGTTAACTGTGTTGGTTCATTAGGACTACAACAATTTTCAACCTTCAAATTTCTAGTGTTTTATCCACAGACCTACGACTCCGTTGCTAAAAAAAAAGAAAGCAATGTTTATATTTTTTTAGAGATACATTCCTTGTTGATCTGAAGCGATTGTTACAATAAATGCAACACATTAGTGCGGAAAAAATTTACAGAATGTGTGTACAGACACGTATTTACAAATCTAGTTGGCGACAATTCAAAGCCCTTCACCATTTGTGATGTTATAATAATATTGTAATTTTTTTTGTTAATTGTGTGACATAGATGACTTCTCTTCACGATGACAACTACCAATCAAAATAACGAATTGACGTGTCAATTGTGCAAAACATCACACGCTTCCGAATGGGAACTCAAAGAGCACCTGTGGTCCTTGCTACACCACGTGAAGTTAGAACAGAAAGAAAAAAACACATCGCATCAATGTGTTTTGTGTCAGACATCCACCGAAAACCTTGTGGATTATGGCCGTCACCTGAACGAGCAAAAACACAAACAGGCTTTGGAGAAGGCGAAAGAAAAGAAGAAAGCGAAGCCGAAGCCATCTTCTTCTCGACATGCTTTGCAAAGGATTGGCAAACAGAAACAGAAGAAAGCTCTCTTGCCGAACCCTCACTGGCATTTAAATTCTTCATATAATCCTGTCTTTCAGTTCGGGAACTGGAAGCCACGAGATGATTTTCACTGGAAGAAACACTCCAATCATCCTGAGATGCAGGGTTCGAATCCTCAGCCATTTAATAACAACCAATATTGGAATAATTGTAATGATAGTAGTGTTTATCGTTTCAGTACTAATAGTAAAAATCCGCACGAACGATGGAATAAACCTAGTCACATGTTGAATGGCAGCAAGGTGGAATTGAACCAACCGAACCCTAACAATATCGGCCAAAATGCAATCGGCAAGAAGTTTATAGTCACTCCCAATAATCAGAAGCTGAGGAAAGGCCTTCCTCCAAACAAGGCACCTTCTCTAGCTACCAAAAACTTAAAATCTTCCACAGACTCCAATAGTTATTCTGAAAGTCAGCAGAAACCTTCAGAGACTTCTTCAAAAACTGCTGATTATTCCAAGAGTTCCGGTGCAAAAAATTCCAAAAAGCTTTCTCAAACTGGTTCGGCTCCTGCCAAACCTAGTGTCAACACGTCTCCTCAGGTTAGTAGAATAAAGACAAATATTTCCAAATTAAAAACCAAGGGAGGCATTGTAAAACCTGCTGTCAACAAGAAGAAAGAAAAACAATTGCCTAAACCTCTGGTTGTTGTCGATACAGAAAGTGCAGGAAATGATCTTAACAAAGGCTGTGGAGAAACTCTGGAAGACAACCCAAGCAAGAAGTTCATTGTGGCTACCTCAGCTAAAAAATGTGATAATGTTCCTGCTGCTTCGGTGAATAAAAAAATCCCCCCTTCCCCAAAAAAGAAACCACAGCTCATGTTGAAAACTGGTAAACCGACAGAGAAACACCAAATTTCTGCTGAGAATAAGATGGAAACTTGCAAGAGTCCAGCTAAAAAGAATTTTTCCGTTAATACGAGTGATTCTAATGCGAAAATATCTGGATGTGCTAATTCCAAAGAAGATGCCTCAGCATCTTTGAAGAGAAGCTTCAATTCTGATGAAACTCCCGATTCGGCTTCAAGTTTGAACCCAAGTAAGAAGCGGAAGTCTTATCCTCTAGAACCGAGAAAGACAGTGACTGAAGCAGATTCCCTAAATCTCTCTTCTGTGACAAATCCTAGCTCAAAGCAAAAGGCCCTGGTTAAAAGCAATTATTCGAAACAAAATGACTGCAGTGAGAAAGACAAGCCTCCAGGTATTTCTTCTGATTTAAATCCGACCGAAGAGCCAACATGTTCGACAAAAATCCTTCCTTCAACACAAAATGAAAATGGTTTTAAAGTTAATAAAGAATTAGTGACGAAACTTCATAAAAAACTTGTTGGACAAAGTCCAATGAAGCTTCCAAATTCAAATGTCAAGTCCCGAACAGGTAATCAAGATAACCTTGCCCATTCCAAGGATGAAGTCAGTCTGGCAGGCAAACAGCCACCGGTCAATGTCCGTCGGGAGGAACTTGTGAAAATGATGAAGCTGCCTCGACTGAGTCGCAAGGAAAAGATGCACCTCAGTTCTTTGTTACAGTCGTATACAAAATCGCAAAATAAGAAACTGGCCGTTCCGAGACTCACAATGCAGCTTTCGGGGTTGTATGACAGCAGCAGCCAGGATACGGCAGACGCAGGGGAGATGTCCGAGCTGGAACTGCCCGCTGGGATGGAAGAAGAAATCGCTCATCTTATAAAACGAGAAAAATTGGAAGAGTTACCCGGCGATGGCATCATTGACAACCGAAATTTAGGGCTTTCTACCCCGTTGAGTAACGTTGGTTTGCAAAGAGTTAAGAAGAAAAATCTCTCCAATTCAGTCAACAAGAAAACATACGTCAGAGACCAAACAGTCTTGGAGAACCCCGAAGTAAGTCATTCTTCCCAACAGGGTACACCTAACATCAAAATCGAGGTATCGGATGATCAGCGTTTGTCTGATGTCGTATCCTCACCTGCTGTCTGCAGAGAACTGACAAATAAAAGCCGAAGGGAAGGCAACGTGCAGTTGGACAGTAATTCCTCATTTTCTTCCAGCCTGTCCAATCCTCTTGTAACTTCATCACAGACAAATTCCGGTGCTCCTGTGACTACTGGCACTCTGTCTGATTCTTCAGAAAACATACCCGCTTCATCACAGATTAACTCCAGTAATCCTCTGGCAACTGGCAACCGGTTTTCAGAGAATATACCCACTTCATCACACACAAACCCCGGTGATCCTCCTACCCGGTCTGATTCTTCTACTGATAGTAACACAGAAAATGTTTTCAACAAAGTGTATTTACTGACCCTTCGAGAAGAACAAATTCGTTCATCTATTGTTGACATGAACGAGAAGATGAATTACCTTCGGAAGTTGATTGAAGACTCGCAGATGGCATTGCAGGGGTGCTGTATCGAGCACAAACGGTTGCTGGAGGAAGAGAATAAGATTCGTGACCAGCGATTGAAAATCCTCCAAGACGCCATGACTGGTAAAAGTGGCAATGCTGACTCCATGAATCCCTCCCTACTCCAGCAGCCCCCTGCTCCCCAATCTCTGCATCCCCCTGCTCCCCAATCTCTACATTCCCCTGCTCCCCAATCTCTGCATCCCCCTGCTCCCCAATCTCTGCATCCCCCTGCTCCCCAATCTCTGCATCCCCCTGCACCCTCATCACTGAATCCCCAACCGGAACAAACTTTCTCCCTGACTGACTTAGGTCAACATCGGTCATCTATTGGTCATCTATTGCAGCCACAACCTTTGGGAACTGTAACGCAAAATCAATTTAGTAATCAGCCAGTTAAGCCAAACTTTTCAGCTGTGTCGGGGGTGGGTTCACCTGTGAATGGAGGGGGTAACCAGACCCAGGAATCCTTGCCCTCTTCTCATTCTTCAGATCCTTCACCAAACTTGTTGACATCCCAGCCCCTGGTTCAGTCATCTGTGCCTCCTGACCCATCACCTCGTGACCAACATTCACCCATCCCCCTTGTTTGTAGAAATAACACAAGCCGACAAAACCCAAATAATATATTGTCTTCTGTAAACCCTGTCGATACTATTTCTTTTCCCAGTGACACCACCTTTACAAATAATGACTTTTCCAAGAACAGGAATACGGCCACAAATATTGGTGAAAATGTTACCCCAAAACAGGGATCTCCTCTAGGGTTTGAACACATCACAATCAAGCAAGAGCCACCCTCGCCTCCCCCTCCCCAGGAGAATATTGAAATTACTCTGTCCAGTTCTCAGGGCGTGGTTGACAACGCATTCGGTAATAGTACTTCTACCGCAACAACCTTCTCAGAAGAGGAGAGACTTCCTGAGGGGAAACAAACTGGAAGTGCTCCGCTTGATAACGTAGCTGATGCACTTCCTGACAATCCCAGTGAGCAAGGATTACCATCAGCGGCAGACAGCCAAAATGAGATGATGACTTTTGAAACAGTACAAATAAAAGAGGAACCCCTAACACCTCCCCCTCAACCTCAAAATGAAACTGAAGAACAGTTTGACTGCAGTAAAGAACAGCAAGTTGAATCTCAGTTGAGAATTGAATCGACTTGTTCTCTTCATATAGATAACCTGGACAAAAAGGAGAAGCATTCATCTGATCAGCAAACTGATGACGTCACTCCTGATGAAATCCTAGAACTGTCGAGACAGAATGAACTTAATAACCCTGCAGTCGAGCAGGATCCGCTCTCAAACCCAAGCAAAACGCCAGAGGTGGAAACTGCGATCAATTTTGAGTCAGTCGAAATTAAAAAAGAACCCTTAACCCCACCCCCTGACCCACAGGTTGAAGGTGAAGAAACTTTTTTTGTGCCTCGATTGTCATCTGCTGACAGCAGCAGCGAAAACCCAGCTCCCTCTGTACAAAATGAAAACGAATCCCCAATGGATATTGATAAAACCACTGAGAATATTTGTTCCCCTCCATCGTCAAGGAATCTGTCAGGTTCTGGGGGCCAGACCAAAACCCCTGGGAAGTCGAGTGGCATGTCAATGACTTATCTTGGCAAGATGCCCAATAATTTCTTGGAACAACTGGCGCTCTCCTGGAGAAAACAGAACATGTCTGCCACGACAAATGAACGTTCTAGTCTGAGCAACGAGCATAGCTTCAGTGACAGTGAGTCCACCTCGAGTCGTACTGTTTGCAATTTCATCAGTAAAACAGGCCCGAAATTCTCAGTGCCAGCACGGCTGAACCCAAGGGTTTGCCTTGAACCCCTGAACATGAAGTTTCACAGAAAACGAACCCTCTCTGAGCCTGTCTCCTCCTGCGACTCCAGTCCCTTAACGAGGGGGGACCTGCGAGAGGGATTCCGAGGGAAGAAAAAGGACAATCCGGAAGAATCATCTTCAGTGAAAAAGTCGTCAGAAAAAGAAGGGTCAAATTGTGATGACCAAGTAGATTCTGCCGTCATTCAGAAGGGTCCGAAAGTCAAAAGGAAAAATCTAAAACGAAGATCTTGTTCCCGTGAACCGAGATCCGGTTTCAAAGCAAACAAATCCGGAACAGATCCGGTGGATCCTTCCCTACAGAAAAACGAGGATTCCTCCGCCTCGGACTCTTTTCTGAATAGCGAGGAAAACGTTGTGGTTCTCGACCTGAGCGATGTCGACAGTCTCAAGGAGTCCAAACTCAGTAGCAGACTTTCTGAAAGTTCTGCCGTCACAAGTGAGTCTGACATCGTTCAAAACAATCCTGTTGGATCCTTGGATGAGCCGAGCGCTGTTTCTCCAAATGTTGCTCAGACGGAGATAAACTTTGACCCTAAATCTCCTACAAACCCTTTGAACATCTGGAACAATCTCAGTTCTTTGCATGTGGTCCGTACCAAAAAATTTCCTCGGACACACGTTAATGGAAACCAACTGCTGACGTTCAGAGGTGCCAAAAGTCCTGTGAATGGGCTGTATGTTTTTGAAAGCCACCTTTATGCATCATATCAAGGGAACTCGCCTTGTAAGTTTTCTCTCGGCAACGGGGAATGCTTGCAAATCTACAACTGCAAGCCCTATAATGTCCAGTGCATGCTTGTGTGTAGAATTAGTACGAATAAAACCCGTCTCTTTTCCGGAGGGGCCAGCGAGGTTCTGATTGTTTTTGATGAAGTGACGGGCAAACTCTGCTCTGAAATCGACACCCATCAAAAGATCTATTCCTTCCACGAAAACTGGGGTAGTTTGTTCGTTGGACTGGCCAATGGCGGAGTTACAAAGATCAATTTGAAATCGTTGAAAAAAACCAGTGAATTATCATACGGCTCCAAGCCGATTAATTGCCTTGCAACTTGTACAGAAGGTGCACAGAAACTCCTCTGTGTCGGAGCTTACGATGCTTCAATCCTCATTGTGGATGCAATGACAGGGCTTCTCTTAAAAACTCTGAACTGCTATCACCGTCTTCTTTATTCGATAAAGGTTCTACACAATCTTATTTTTAGCTGCTCAAGTGACAAAACCCTCCAGGTACATGATGTCACATCAGGGAAACTCCTCCGCTGTCTCCAGGACCATACGTCCACAATTTCATGCCTCCATGTCGAAGATAACCTTCTTGTGACTGGTAGTCATGACAAACGCTTGAATATCTACAATTCAAGTAACCCCCGGGATGCTCCAGTCATTTTTTACCCAACCAGCAAGGAATCCATCTCTTGCCTTGCGGTTCATAATAAGGTCGTTTATTGTGGCAATTTCTTTGGTCACATAGAGACTGTACAGTTTGACACTGGCCAAAAGTGGGTCTGTAAATATGATTGCTGTGAGTTGGTATTTGGTCAGCGTCAAGGCCTCTTCTATCATTTGGTCAATCAACATTTGCAGATGACTGGAATGGACAAAAAAATGTGTTTATGGGAAAACTGCAGTGAATATATCTACTCCGTACTGGACATCACGGAACATTGTGAAAATCATATAAATCAAATTGTTCAGTCGGAGTAAAATGGGATCTTTCTCTGTTAAGGGGGTGGAAATGGGGTCTATAGAGAGATATATCCTCTCAGCGGTTGGGATAGGGGTACATAGAGAGATACTGTATTTGCCCGCATATAAGACACACATTTGAATAAACAGAAAATTATGTAAATATTACGGTGCACCGAATGCACTGGTATTACGACTGGGTGGCAAACTATCAAAGTTTGAAATGGACGTCTACGGGGCTAGAATATGTTGCAATGGTCACTCATCCTCCAAATATCATTATGAATCATGCGTCTTATATGCCAACGAATTCAGCACATCTTTTGCTTGGGTGGGAATTTTTTTTTTTCTTTTTCAGTTGTTATTTGTCTTTTCCTTTTTATAAAAAAAATGAAACTGATTGGTGTGAATAAATGAAAATTCTTTTTTTTTTTAGCTTTTGTTTTTGTCGAAATTTTAGAAAAAAAAAAAATGGGTCGAATTCAACTCTTGTTGTTCATTTTTTTTGTTCTTCCGACATTTTGGCCACTCCATTCTATGGCCTTCTTCAAAAAAAAAAAAGACTCACCATCACACAACCATAATGTCAAAATTTGGAGGCCTAAAAAAAATCCCATCAAAGAACAAATGTGGTCAGAATAAATTCTATTCATGATTTCACTGGTATTCTCTGTAAAACATCTAAGGTTCTGAAGTGAAAATAATCATCTTGAATAAGGCCCCAAAAAATTGTTTTTTTTTTTGTTTTTTTTTCAAAAATAAAAATGAAAATATTTTTAGGAAGGGTCAAGTGGAGCACTAATGTCAATTTTCAAGTCTAGACAAAACAGTATGGCCAGGAATACTATAACACAAAGCACGTTCATATAAAAAAGGATAGAACCTCTCGCCATCTTCAGTGGCTACAGTTATTATTTTGCTTTGCTCTCCTGGATGAAAAAGAGGCCTTGTCTTCCCTTACAGATATACGCCTGAAGAAAGCCATAGAATGAATTGGCCGAAACATGGAAGCAAAAAAAAAAATGACTAGAATCAATGAGTTCAATTGTCTGAAAAACTGAAGTTTGAAACGAGTCTGAAAGTCAGACTAAAGATGTGTCGGTTCGTTTGTGTGAAGATCTTTGCCAGATCATTGCTGCCAATTTCATTTTCAAGTTTACACCTAGATTGGAGTCAAAAACATTGAAACACAACTATAAACCTCTCGATTCCCCAGGTCTAAAATCTAGCAAATATATTACATATTATTAATAAATCTGTGGTGTGGCCAGGGTTTTCAATGCATGGGGTAAAAGATAACATTTGTTGGCAATTGTGCTATATCCTTGGAGAAGGCATTATTTTTAGTCAACACAAGCCAGAGGAAATTCTGCACCCCAGGGGCTAATTGCCCCCCCCCCGCAACATTTCATCACTAGTAAAACAAATATGACTAAACTTGAATATTTATTTTTTTAGAATATTCCTTACTCTATTACAAAATTTTTTCTACTATAAATTGAAGTAATATTTATTTCATTCAACATTATCTAAATAGCAATTTCTGACCACTAGACAACTAAAAACAATTGGCAACTGAGTAAGGGACGTAACTCACATTTTAGTATGTCAGTCAGTCAGTCAGTGTCTGAAAAGAAAACTAAAATTCTCAAGTTTTTAGATGAGAAACTTGACTATTTTTAAAAATTCTAGTATTTTGTGTCTTTCTTTCGTTGCAAAATGAAATCTTGGAAATCTCGTCCCCGATCCGTTCCACAAAATTTCGTCACTGGAAGAAATTTTCGTAAAGGTTTTTGAGTTGCTTCCAGATTATTCTTTCACCAGAAATTATTGCTAGGATGATTTTTGACGCTCTATGTCTTGTCTATGCCCTAATTATCCAAAAAAAAATTTATCTTTAATCTAAAAGTACCAGCTCAAGACATGGGCATTATTGGTCTCAAAATGACCATAAATACCCCCAAAGAGTCCTTTTGAGTAAATACAAAACACGTTTTTAGGTTGTATTTCATGCTGCTCTCAAGGTTGTAGCTCAAAAAATGTGACCAGAAGTGCCCGCAGGCTCAAACGTACAGACAAGCAAAGAGAGAGAAAACTGTTACCCACTTTGACTGGTTTGTTGGGCTGGCGGGCCATTTGAGGGGTTATGGTGATTCAATACTTTTCAGGATAATACAGAATTCGGTTAACGGACTCTCTGAGAGAGTTTTCTCTCTAATGCCCTTAGGAGAAGCATGAATGCATTTCTCCCTACTGCTATGGGTAAATAGCTGGGCAGTTGGAGCTCTTTAGCCCTGCTGTGCAATCCATCTAAGAGAAGGTAACTCTGACAGAACAAAACCACATCTTTGCTGTCATCATAGCTGGTCCCAAGCCTAGGTAAAAGAGAGGGGTTAGGCCATTGGAACTACGGCATTCAGATAAGTAATTGTGGCCCTATACTTCACAAGGAGTTTACAAGAATAAATGAACAAACATGTTTGATAGATATTGGTTGTAAATATGACATGAACCATTTTCATTATTCTAACAGTTCTCCAGACTAGTATCCACATCTTTGTTGTTTTAATCACTGTGTTCTGGCCAGTTCACTCTTCAGCCTGTGATGACACGTTGTTATCATTAAATGAATTATCCTCACTAGCTGAACTCGTGGAAATTCCATGGATGTTGACAGCTAAGATTAGCCATTATCTAATGCCTCTGCATTGCGCTCACCTTTGGCCTATACCGACTCGTCCTCTCCCTTATCCCTTCCAGATTTTATTGCCCGTCCATCTAAATATTATACTAACATAGATTAGTTTCATATGCAGAAATCTTCCTATCTCCTCAGTAAATTGCATAATTTTTCTTTCTGCCCTCTCTCTTCCTACCCTCTTATTAAACTACCTAACCTCTCCCTTATGCTACCATTGAAAGTTTAGCATTCGAATCCAGGTAGGAACAAGCAGAATGATATTAAAGATATTGTCGTTTAGATCACTACATTTTAGCTGACGAAATCTCCGGTCTTCTTTGGATGATTGTTGCATCTGACAATGTCCGTTTGTTTTCCAGTATTTTTTTAATCCCCCCCCCAATTTTTTTTCTTCTTTTTTTCCTCTATTCAGTCGTTGCCTGAATAGGGAAGAACAAAACAAAACTTTGCCATCACTAGTTTTTAATTGACGGCGTAAAGAAAGCTCATATGGGTGGCAGGGATTCATAATTTCTCTTCGGATGCTAGCTTGAACAAGTATCTTCATTTTTGTTGTTTTGATCATTATGTCTTGGCCGATGCACTTTCTGGCCCTTGTTGTATGTTTTGTTTCTTGGTTCCCAAAAGTGGAATATTCGCATCATTCTCGACCAGTTGATACATCAATTGAACCAGGATTCTAAAAAAAGAAACTCATCATTGATTCATCGTCATCCATCTTCTGACGTCTGTCATTTGACATAGACTTTCCCCAGGATTAGTCACACTTCTCTATCATAGGTGTTGCGGACCCAGTGCTTTCCGAATTAGTCTAGTTCGTCTCTCCCTCTAGTATTCTGCCAGCCTCATTTGCGCACATGATCTCTACCGAGGCCAGCAGATGTCAAGAAAATCTGCTCATTAAGATCTGTATCTAAATCAGAACATGCATTCTTGAATAGTTCCTGGAGACGATTGAATATTCAGTCTGTTTATAGTTTTGAGAAGGGTCATTAAGACTCAAAGGGTTTTCCAGAGGTTTTTTTTTCAATGGGGGGGAAACGGAATGGAAATCCAAGTTCAACAAGGAAAGGAAAAGATATCACCCAAATCATTGGAGAAGAACTGTTAACTCCCATCACTTTCTGATAGTACACTTGGCTGTTGAAGGGATTGGCTGAATGAAAAGATCTTTTTGAATATTCAGAGTCATCATCATCATCATCATAGCTAATGCTCATCATTACTGTCAATTGTCCTGTACATTAGTGATGCACTGTTTCCATGTCGGCAGCCAGATTTTTCGGAGTTGTCAGCCAAGGGGTCGGATTCTTTTCGTATGCACCCCAACCCGTCAAGAAAACAATGATTTTAAATACACGTTGCTCATCATGTTTCAAAAGTTGAAAATCATCTTTGAAGCGAATGAGAGAATGTGAAACTCCTTCCAAGTTATCATGGGAGCTCCTTTTGGTCTCGTCCTTGATGGCTTTGAGAGTCATGTAAGGAAGCCTCCTAGAGAGCATCCGTAGAAAATATCCTAGCCATTTAGGTCTCCTCCTGGTGATGACCACATTCTACGGAGGAGAAGGTTTTCCAAAAAAGCCCACCAAACTTCTGCTCTTGGCTATTGAGATTGCAAGGCTGGCTGCTGCTGGGTCAAACTCCAACTTCTATCCTGACTGAAGATGATTACTGCAACTTTTGCATTGTATATATAATAAATAAAAAAAACTATAAAAGTATATATTTTTCTTGTATAAATATATTTATTTATGAGAATGAAATAAGCCCTTGCATATCTGTATGATAAATTTTTCTTAAAACCAAAACTTGACTCAGTCAGTAAAATAGCCTTCTGGCAATCAGTTAGTCAGGAGTTCAAATCATGGTAGTGGAATGTGAATTTTACAGTTTTACACAACTAATTTCAGTGAGGATCATTCTTGTTATTATAGTAGAAAAATAAAGTCAACTCCAGTTTCGGCCGTTGCACTCTACGGCCTTTGTCAGGTATCATCTGGTAGATGTGGTGAAGTAACAAACCGAACCCTTTATTTATCCGACATGGACACATAGCGCAGTGGTTACAGCATCAGACAAATTACTGTAAAGTAATCTGATGGTTCTAGGTTCGATCCTAGTGCGAGACAGTATAACAATACTACTAATGCTAAAGAGGGGAGTATGGTCAATATACCCCCGTATGTGTTAACATTGGATTTCAAATGTGACGTAAGTTCTAAGAAGTGAGGAAATTTCATGTTAAGTCCAGATTAATCAATCGGAAACAAATATATTACGTTAAGCCCATATTCTAAGAGTGTCGTTAGAGAAACAAGTGGCCCGAAGAGAGAGTGGTTAAAGAGAGATAGACAGCATTTCCTTTACCAAAGAATTATATTGCATTTTAAAATAATATTTTTCCTTTTTTTTTTTTTGAAGCGATGATTATTTTTCTTCCAGATATTTCAACAGGGATTAACTTGAAAAAGCAATAGGAAACTAGTATCTTTAATAATAATATTTTCATTATAGAAATGAATGTTGCCAAATGTTGTGAAAAACTATATAAACAACGTTGCAGGTTTTGAACAGAGTCTGTTCCTTTTCTCGTCTTTTTTTTTTTTACTTAGAAAAATCTGATTTGTGAATATTTTCTATTTTTATCCTTAATACTTTGATGCTGGGCCCTTATGAAGTTTGTGATGTTAGGATTTGACCTTGAGTTCATTTAAGCAAAAATCTTCATTTAACCCTTTAAAGACTAATCCATATAAGCACTCCATCTCAGAATTTTTAAAAGAGTATAAAAAAAAAAGCCCAAAACATTAATTTTTTTTATTTATTGGTTGATGAAAACTTCTTTTATTGGGACCGAGGCAACAAGCTCCCAGTAACAGCCTCAAATTCTATGATGAAAGAAGCAGATGACAGGAAGGGAGATAATTGTTGTCCACTGTTCTTAGATGTTTTCCATGTAGATTTAGACGTTTCAAGTTGCATCTAGATATCAATAATTGCTGTTCACAAGATTTTATTTATTAAATGATAGCTTTATTTATACTTTTTACTCAATTTTAGATGTAAATCTGACTATAAATTTGGCATTTAATTTTCTAAAAAAAAGATCTATGGGACATATATCCTTGCAGTTTTAGAAACCTCGGCATACATTTCCCAAGGGCTGAGATGAAGTTTTTTTTTACCTTCTTAGCTACGATCAAAAAATTAAAATTAAAATCTCACTTTGATAATATATTATTTTTAGCAAAAAAATTAAAGAAATACATTTTTCGATAAAACCCATGGAAGTTCCATGGGTGTTGACAACTAAGATTATCCATTGTTTCATGCTTCTGCTCTTTGCCTACATTATTATTCTCTCCCTTATCCCCTCCAATTTTCGTTGCCTATCTTTAAAGCTCTTTGATGTACTCCTTTAGGCTGTGTAACTGAAACAATCTAATCTTGTAGACTTGCAACCATCTTTTTTTTTCTACAGTGTCTGTGATCGGTAGAATATCTTTACTAAACTACAATTCGTACATGATCATTCAAATATTGATTGAACATTTGCAGTAATTATTCACATCGGAAAAAATATGATGAACATATCAAAGGCGGACTTTGTTTTTTTTTTTCAATTTATATTTTTGTATGTAAGTGATACAACATTGCAATACAAATAACGAGAAAAATATTGACAAATTATAATTGGTGGATCAAAAAAAAATGGTAAATACAGGTCTGGTTTGTCACCTTATGGAAACCTTTTGGCAGCATCCTGTGTTGGGGATGATCAATTAAAAAATTGAATACCTCATCTAAAAAATTCAGAGATATACAAGATGAGGATAGTCCGAATAATAATAGAAATAATAATAATAATAATAATAATAATACCTCATCTCAAAAATTCAGAGAAACACTATTTGAGGGGGATAAAAAAATTTTTAAAAAGTTTTTTCCAGACATAAGTAAATGTTTAAAATGAATGTTCAGCACACATGCTACATTAATGCAGCCTTTACACGTGATACGCAGCCAGCCAGCCAACTTGAAAACTAAAGAAACAGTTTTAGTAACAGTTTTGAACTATTCCCATTAGGCCTCTTTAGATGAGCTTCCTTCTTTGTTTTCATCAAATCTTGATCCAATTGAAGACAATTCCACTTGCAACTGAGGTTGTATTTCTGTATTTTACCTCAATAGCGTTTTAGAGACATGTCACAGCAGTGACGCTAAGAGAGGCAGAGCATCACGTCAGCTTAATGGCCACCATGAAGTTAGTGTTACAGAGAAAATATTTATTTTCATCAGATTTCTTGAGAACCGCTGATCTAAACAACTTCAAACTCAGCTCTTCAATGCCTTGTGTACTGACTTTTATACATGGCAAATATCAACTTTGTACAATGGCCAGTTGTCAAGTGATCGTGGTGCATGCACACACACACACACACACATACATTCCCTCAATTGTAATAAGAAGTATATTGAAGGGCAGGGCCATCCCTGGCAAGCTAAACTTTGGCAATCTTTATAGCATAGTATTATTTATTTATCTATCTATTTACTTGAGACTTTGTCACACCTCACTTACCTTCTCTCCCAGGCATCACCTATCGTGAACATTCTATCTTACTAAATTAGCTGAGCTTTGCTGAGCTTATCCATAGATCATGAGAATTTCCTTTGTCAATTTTTCTTAGTTAAATACTTTCTGTTGTGATGAAACTGTCAGATATTCCCGCAAAATCTGGCTTCACTTCAGGGAATTTTATTCTGACTGTTTTTATTGTCTAATTTATCGATTTTTCTATTTGTAACTGGAAAGCCTTTCTGTCTCAAGCACGTGACAGGTGCTGCACTTGGTGCCCTTTCCAGCTCCCTGTTTTACCCGTAATGAAAGTAACGCAAGAAGGGCTTTCAAAGCAATTTCTGCTCAGGATATTCTGCTCTTACTTTCATCCAAAAGTCGTCTTCCATCCTTTGACATTGAACCACCATAGCCATCAAAGATGGCAACGAGTTCTATCCTTTCTAATATGTACATGTGTTTGTAAATTCCAGCACTCTGGGCCATGCTGTTTAGACCATTAGAACCCTTCTGAGAAAATTCAAATTTTGGAAAAAAAATTTTTTTTTTGATGTTTTTCAGGCCTCATTAATAACATCCAGATTTCCAAGAACCTGGATGTTTCTAGATGTTTTTTTTTTGCTCCATTAAGTTGTTTTCCAGTTATTTCATAAATGAATGACCATATCTATTTTTTGATTGAATTTCTTTTACATAGCCTAAAATTTTGACCCTACAATTGTTCAATTATCGACATGATGGTGAGTCCTTTATGTAATTGAATGTACTTGAAATAAGCTTTTTTTGATAGCAGTTAATTGCGTAATTAAGCCAGCCTCAACTCAGTTTGAGTGGGATTTAACTAACAAGAAAAATGGTACTTGAATTCGGTATGGCAAATATCAGAATAAAGATTGTTTTGAAAAATATTCATATTCTTGGATGAGACAATCTTTTCTTCTAGGCTGTTCCATGTGTTTGCCACTTGCGCCAAGAAGAAATTTTATCCAACAGTAGTGGGGATCTGAATTTGGAGATCATGGTTTTGTCCTCTAATTCTACTGCAGATAGGAGAAGGAGTCAGCATTTTCTCATCAGGATGTTTTGGACAATGCTTTAAATAAGTGAAAACCAGCACAGTTACACGTACCATATTTAAAATAGGAATGACTGCCTGAAGGCAGTGCTAAAGTATACAACTGCAGAAGCAGAAGATAAAATCCAACCTTTAAACTTACCTATTTTTTCTTCCCAATCTTTAAGCACCATACTTGTTGTTGTTAAGATTTGATTGTCTGTTAACTGTACAGTTCTCATAGCTCAATCGGTGACAGCAGCCGATACAAATCACCAAGCTTGCCCTAGACAAAAGGGATGTGAATTCGAGTCTCACGGAGGACTAATCTTTCAAGTCTGAACTTTTCACTTTATTGCACCACCATGCTGTAAAATTGGCATCATATATATATATAATATATATATATAAAATTAATAATTGTGTCATCCACAGATAGCTGTTTCGTTGTATTACAACTCTTCAGTGTGGCTATAGACAATCCAATACCACGAGGTAGGATCGAAACCTTCGCTTCAGACCAAGAGGCTGGCATTTTATCCCTGCCCTACGAAGAACAGGACAGTCAGTGGGACCGAATTAAAGCGATATGTTTACTTATGCACAATTCTCCGTCCACCAGAGTGTTCCATTCCAGAGTTGAAAGAGTGTTGCTATATAGCTTATAATGGACGAGTTGACCTACTTATTTATGTATATGAGAGAGAGAGAGAGAGAGATGATAGAAATTTGCATTGCAGTGAGCTTAGAGAATAGCATTGTATTGACTACAACTCAAACATTTTTTTTTGTTGTTTTTACTACATTTTATAATTTTCTAAATTCAGCAATTTTAATACATCATCTCAGAATGAAATTCTATTTTACATCAGTTGTATTCCTTAGCATGATAGAAGACATCTGCACATCGTCATTTATATGTGAGGCTGGATGTCCTCTCTGTCTAGCCATTTTAGGAGAATGGATGGAGATATTCAATGGTAGATCATAAACTTGGAGGATGCTCTCTATGACGAAAGCAAAAAGTTTGAACATATCACTTCTAATTACCAAAATAAAAAAGTTGGTTCAAAATACAGTAATTGTTTGGAATAGGTTCACCAAAATGTTGTCAATATTTTGCAAGTATTAGCTGCTGCTGCTATGAAACTTGAGGAATAAACGAAAGCAGATAAATCTGAACATGCCATTTAACTAAAAAGAATATGATTTAGGGTCAGTGTTAGTATTAGAGTTGGAGTTGGAATAAGACACATAAAAAGATTAAATATATATTTTTTTGTATTTGTAACTCTAAGATGAATAAACATTTGAAATTAATATTAAAAAAGGATTGTCTGATTTTTCTTTGTCATTTCCGACATTGTTAAGCAGCAACAATAAAATTCATCTTGGTGAAAAAAAAATTTGATTAAATCAGACAACAATTTCTTGCAATTAAAATCAAATAAAGTTCATCTTTGTTCTTATGCACAGCATCTATCTGGATAAACTCCTGAGCTAAATACTGACAATGTTTTGAAGAACCTATGCAAGCGATCACTCCAAACTTCCTCGGGAGGACTGGAGAATAAGGTAAAGTCTATCTCTTAAGAGACAACTTCCATTGGACTCTATCACTGGCTCTTCATACATTGTTTCCTTTGCATGTATCAGAAATTTAATTTGATTTGATCGAATCAATTGCACTAATCCAGAAGGCTACTTTACCAACTGAACTAAATTGATAAGTCTTAGATGATAACAGAAATTTACCATATACATACACAAGGGCTTTCATTCTAATAAATACATTTGTACAAAAAAATACATTTTTTAATGATTTTTTCATTTGTTGCATGTACAGAGCAAAAGTTGCAGTAATCATCTTCAGTCAGAATAAAAATAGGAATGGAGTTTGACTCTACAGCAGCTAGAAATCTTGTTCAGGTTTTAAAAATCCTGAAAATGCAATCGTTTGATTTTAAAACCATTGAAGAAACCATTTCTGCAAATGGTCAATATCAGTTTGTTTTTTTTCTTAACTGCAAAGTGAGTTTGTCACTGTTCAAAGAATGAGAAAAATTTCTTGTCAAGACCAGTATTGAATAAGTTAACAGCATTTTGAGGAATTAAGTGACTCAAAGAGAGACAGTATTCCTAAGCTGTTATCTTAATAGAACTAGAGAGAAAGGAGAAAGGGTTAGTAAAGATAAAGAGATATGATAGACAGGGAGGGGAGAGAAAGAGGAAAATTTTTTCTTTTTTAATTAATGCATACACTTGATACATATGTTTTGAAAATTAAATAAATGAGGAAGGAAAGAAAGAAAGAAAGAAAGAAAGAAAAGAGTCTCAACAGGGTTTATAATCAATGCATACACATAATATACATTCATAAGAAATGGACATATAGACACATATATATATAACTTTTTCATTTTGCAATGAATTACATTGCATTTTGTACAGCATTTCTTGCTTTATTTTTTAAGCTATGATAATTTATTTTCATTTTGGACGTTTTAATAGGGATCTACTAAGAACCTCCATTGGAAAGAAAGAGTTTTATAATAGAAATAAACGTTGACAAATGTGATCAAGAATTGTAAAAACTTTGCAGATTTTGAACAGAATCTCTTTTTTTTCTTATCAGGAAACAATATAGAAGATTCTCTTTGATAAATTTGCATTTTCAAAATTGACTGAGAAGATTTGGAAAATTTCAATACATACTACCCGCCTTTATGATAAATGGCTATGTGCTATCGAACAGTCATGGTTGTCAAAATCAGCCAGTCCCAAATACTTTCTAAATAAAATTAAACTGAATTTTTGATTTTTTTTCAAATAAATGTAAAGTAGATATCAACGAATGTAAATTGTTCTAGTCTTTATATTCTTTGCCTAATGTTATCAGCCGATTATAGTTGTCTAAAAAGACCTTGCCCCATAGTGATAACAATAAGCGGCTTCATCTGTAGTTAGTTCAAGTCAAACCTAGGTGACATAGATGATTCTTATCATGGAAAGAAAAGGGGGGAAAAAAAAGATATCCTTTCTGCAATGGGATAAGGGAGATAACTCCGTAATTCTGCTTCCAGTGGGTAGAACTTGCTAGTTGGGCAAAAAATTGAATAATAATCGTCTTTTCAATATGACGATTTTTTTCCTGACTAACTAGCAGAAAAAGCAACCCCCTGAGATTTTCAATAGCATTAACAATTTTGTGATCGGATCGGAGTTGTTTTTTTGTTTGTTTTTTTTTAGATACCATCGATTTGTTAAATCAAATCTACCATTAAATGGTTGTTTATCCTATTGTGCCCAAATAACTTTTAAAGTTAAAAGTCATCTATTGCAATCATTTTTGGACAGGGTCTCCGAGATAACAATAGGTACTATTTACATTCATTGTCATAAATCGATTATGTTATAAATACATTGTTTTAAACAACTTTATATTGTAAAAAATATTAAATATATTTTTGAAAATCTCTAGATTCATTTTTATTAAAGTCTTGGGACCCACTGATTTTAAAAACAATAACTATTTACAGTGGTTCCCACCTGTGGGGTATAAAGGGGGTTAATAAGGCTATTAGTCATGGTGAAGGTTCTTGGTTTAAATAGTAGTGAGGATGTCTGATGCAAGATGGAGTATAACTGTGCAAACCCAACTCTGGGTTTTCCTTACTAATGTTGTTTATCAATTACAGTTACAGTGATAGCTTTCTGTTGTATTTATTAACTCTCGACAAAAGTGGGGAATAGCATGAAAAGATTGGGAAGCACTGGTTTATTATCATCAAAGATAATGTAATCAGATGACTGAATCAGCTCTTTCAAACTCATGAACTAGTAATTGACAGTGGAACTCTCTAATGAATAGCTTAGAAGAGAACTCACTGAAATTGAATTTCAAAATATAAAAAAATTGATCAAATGGTCAGTCAAAAGTTATTCCCTTGAAATTGAAATTCATTGAGAAATAAAAAAAATTAAAAAAAATAGTATGAATATAAACTAAGTCTGAGTTGATAAGTAATAAACTTGCTTCGTATGGAATCCCATCTAAGCTATGTGGCTTTTAAGGACACTTCACTTCTTACAGGAGAGCCGTGAGTAAAGTTTGAGACCAATGTGTAACTTAATGATAATACAACTCAAGTTTTGCTTTTATTTCTTTTTTAAATTTAGTTAATTTTTTCCAAAATGAGGAGTGTGAAGAAAAAAAAAAAAATAATAATAATATATATATATATATATATATATATATATATATATATATATATATATACACACACACATAAAAGTACATCTCTTAACGTTATGTTCCTTCAGATTTTCGTTAATGAATTCCACACTATCTTTTTTTTTCTAAACATTTCCTTTGTTCATCCCATTTCTCAATGGATGTCTTTCTCTTTTTTTTTTTTGTCTTCATTGGTCTCCCTTTAACCCTCTATTTTGTCAACCTCATTTCTCTCAAATTATTTCATTTCCTTCAAATATTTTTTATGAATGCCTTATCTAAAAAATTCATTCTAATTCCGTCTTGTTTTTCAAACGTTCATGAAATGATCGTAGTTAAAAAACAAAACAATCAAATTTTGTGGGATTTATTTATATAGGACGTTATCCGCAATGACTTTAGGAAGGGAGATAACTGTGCATTTTTACAGACCCGTTTTCTTGGAGAGTACCAATTTACTTGGGGAAACGGATGAGGAGGAGGAAAAAAAAAAAAAAAAAAAAAAAAAAAAACAAACTCACCTACTCTCCCCACGAATCAAGCATTCCTACAAATACTTGGAGAAATATGGGGGGGGGAGAGAAGCTTTGTAAATAAATAAAATATATATTTGGACTACAGTCCATTTCTCTATTCAGGTAGATTTGAGGGTTTGAGTCATTGAAGAACAGAATCAAATAATCTGATCCCTAGAACCATTAATAGTTTGTTTTGTTTGTGACAGATTCAACTTGACAATTTGAGACTCAAGTAACAACTGTTCTCAAAGAGGTTTGCCCTATAATTGGAATTTTTTGAGCCACCAAACTTGACGATGTGTATGTAGGCCATTTCAATCAACTAAACGTGTTTCTCAATATTTTACTGACAATATATGCAGTGTAGAAACAGTATTATGCACAATTTGTACGGAAATACGACCCTCTTTAAAACTTGTACACGTACGCAAGCGCACTCATACATACACACACACACACTTACACAAACAGATGTGTATGATTTGGTGTGTGTTTGCGTATCCATATGAGAGGGTGAAAAATAGATTTCAAACCAAGGAAATGAGAATAAAACAAGCATAATATTAAGAAATGACCAATTTGAAATTAATTAAGCAATTATAGACCATTCTTACGTTTAAATTACACACAAAATGCACAACCTCCAAGAAACTGTATCAGTTCTATGCTTTTATACAAATAATGGACTGCTTAAAATGGTTATATTTTATCCCTGACTTCTAAAATGCAAGGAATTCGCCCAACCCCCGTTACAGCCCTAATCTTCCTGAACTATCGAATGTTGATTAACCTCCATGTTTGCAGTAACCAAACAGAAAGGGAAGGGGACAAATCCTGCCTAAATATCACGATCAGCTGGGGTACTTTTCAATAACATGACTGATTTAACTCTTGAATTTGTGTGCTGCTAGAAGCTGCAATTGACAGCTGAAAACTTCAAAGAAGAATTTGAAAAAACAAAACAAAACAATGGATTTCAGTGAAATATGAAAAAAAAAAAAAAAAATGAAAAAAATGAAAAAAAAAAAAAAAAATCCTATGGTCCAAAATGAGACAATCAATTTTTTTCATTATTTCAAGTGTTGAACATGGAGGGAGGAGCATTTACAAGTTGAACAAATAAATAGATATCCAAAGATATATATTTATACAAAACGTAAAAAAAAAAAAAAAAGTTAAAGTTAAAATAAAAAGTTTGATAAGAAAATAAATCATTTATTACTTGTCAGCCCATCCCCCGCACGTCAATTCAAACATTTCCTGCCTCTAAAATCTCAAAAGTTGCCTCCCTTGGCACCATCTTTTTTTTTTTTTCTTTATGCAAATAACGAACAGTTAAGAATTCTCTTCCTAAAAGAAAAAAGACATTTTTGAATAAATGAGCATCTTTTAAATAAAAAAAACTGAACGCATTATACAGAGAACATATTGTTAGCTTTTTTTTTTTTTTTTCCTCATTTTTTTTTTATTAAAATCTTTCATATTTTTGTTTCCTTTAGTCATAGAATTTTTTTTCCAACTAGGTGGGACAACTTTGGTATATCTTGCTTCTTTTTGAGGTAAGCAATATTCAAAACTTGCCAACAGTAAATTTTCTTCTGGAAGTCGTGGAAATACTTCTTTAAAATAGCAACCTCTAGCATTGCTATTTGATCTAGCAATTTAATTTATTTTCCACGACTTCGAAAAGAAATATTAAAAAGTTCAATTTTTTTTTTTCAATAATTCCATTTAGAATTTTTTTTTTTTCACTGTACACAATCAGTTCCACAATAACTGATTTCCAAAAATTTCATTTTCACAAAAAAAAGGGGGGGGGGGTACTTCGTAGGAAGACAGATCCAGAGATACTAATTCAAGTTGTGAAGTAAGTTACCTCCCTTGGATGAACACTCGTTTATTTGTGATAATACATATTCCACTAACACATTGATATATGTTTTCATTCATAAATTGGAGAGGGGGAAGAAGAAAGAAAAGAAAAAAAAAAAATCACTGAAGGATATTCAGAAAAAAAAAAAAAAAAAAGAAGGACAATGATTCAGAAGAAAACTGATGTAACTACCCGATTTTTTTTTTCATATAATGCAGGGACATTTCATTTTTGAGTTCTTCAAACAACTTGTCCATTTAATAAATTTCTTGCTGATTTTTTTCTCTTACAATAGTTTCCTTCCTCCAGAACATTCTTCAATGATTTATTTTGAGTTTATGAATAAACGTTTCCTTAATATGTTCAACTCTAACATATCATCACTAACAAAAGAGTTTTAAAAACAAGAACCATAGGTTCAACGAGGTGTCCACCATCCATGGAAGTAGTAGCAGCAGAAGGAGGAGGATGAAGAGCAAGTAGTCTTTCTTTATTTCAATCAGTTCTTATACTTGAAAAATATTGCAATATGAAATATTGAACAAGTATTATTTTCAATAAAAATCGTAAACGATCATCTGTGACACTGTTTGGCCATTTTTATATTCTGACATTTGCAGCAGGTGAAGAAAAAAAAAAAATATGATCTGAATAGATTTTTTTCTGGTACATCACATCTTTCTAGGTCTTCATACCTCTTCCTTCCTTCCTACTTCTGTTGTTTAATGTAAGTGGGACTGACTGAAAGAATAGCATCTAATAGATATGTATGGCCATCTAAGAAATTTCAATCCAAGGGAGACACAAACTCAAGACGTGTAGTAAGCTATCTCTCGACCAGTTTTCTCACAAAGTACCAAAGAAAAATTCATGAGAGGTGAGGGGTGGTGATGTTTTTGAAAGTTAACATGATGTTTAAGTTGATTTTTTTTTTCTTCTATGGATGACCTGAATGGATATGATGACTGAGAGAGGAGGGAGAAGAGTTGTCTTGGACTTTCAGGTTAAGAGTTTCTTTTTCAAAATTTCATACACCATTAATCGCCGAAACTGGGGCATGTCCGCCTGAAGGAAGAAGAAAAAAGAAAGAAAAAAGAAAGAAAAAAAAAAGTCACTGGTTAGTCAATAAAAACCGTCTTGATAGCATGCTGTTTAGAGGTTCAATTAAAATTTGAAGGAAGAAGGAAAAAAAAAGTTGGGGGTGATCAATGAATCAGCTATTTCTCTCACCTTTTGTTGAACACTAAAGAGACTGAATTATAAAAAGACAAGACAAGATCAAAAACAAACTAATAACAAGAGCAAATGCAGCCAGTTATCAAATAGAGACTTATTTAGCATTAACGTACATAGTAAATCAACTCACTAAAAACCTATTCAGTATGGGATATTTTGACCCCCACCCCAAATTTTTCCTAGATATAAGGATTAAATGTTGAAATTGTCAGCTTTCCAGTCTGTGTGCATGATATATCGGTAGCCGGATCAGCTTAAAAACTGGAGTAACCTATTATTACCAGTTTCGGTGATAATTTTAGTTGACCTTTCAAATACAGCCATTATTAGATTATGAACTGAAGGTTCAATGTGTGGCGCAGAAGACATAAGAATAAGGAGAAGAAAAAAATTTTTAAAGAAAAAAGAAAAAAAAAAAAAAAGAAAAAAGATAAATAAAAAGGATTGGAAAGAAAAAAAAAGAAATAGAAAAAAAAAAACCCAAGAAAAAAATAAACACACAAAACAAACCCACACATTTTCAGATGGTGTCTAATGATTCACTCATACAAGGTTTTATCCCCAAAAATGTTTGACCAGAGACATACAAACATGAACACTCAAAGACAAAAATCTACAGCCCACTTAGCTAGATGATTGGTCAGACAGACCATTAGAGAGGCTACTATAATTTGATTTTTGATACTTCATCTGATAAAAATGAAGAAAACTTCATCTACTGTCTGTAATTTTGTGAAGTGTCGTATTAATCATCAAAGAGTTTCCCCTGAAATTCTTTTTGTGACACATTACTGGAATTATGTTAGCCAGGCCAAATATAAAATGTCATCCCAGCAGTTCAACTGACTCTGGAAAAGTATCTTACAAAAGATATACAAAATCTATGCTTAATTTCACCACAGAGCTAGAGATTGTAGCAACAGTTTGGAAAGCTACAGGTTGAAGAATAGTTTGCAGAAAAGAAATTCAGAAACAATATTTTACACGAGAATCAAATTCCAAAGGGGAAACACTGACTGACCTGAGTGAAGGAGATGGGAATTTCCCGTGTGATGTAGTCAGCATATTTACACGCAAACATTCCGCAGTCACTTCCATTCATTTGATGAGGAACGTCCTGCAAGAAAAAAAAGATAAGTTCATTGGCTAACATTCGGCAAATCTTAAACAACATACTCTAAGGTAGAGATCCCAAATTGAATGCTCTTTACTAGATTCAAATTAAAAGACAAGATGAAATAAGAAAAGCAGGGAGGGGGAGAAGAAAAGAAAAAAAACAAACAAACAAAACTGACTGTGTCAGGGTCAAACTCCACTGACTCAATTGGTGGAATCTGTACTCATGACACATAGAGAGATAAAAAAAAACAAAAACAAAACTGTGTCAGGGTCAAACTCCACTGACTCAATTGGTGGATTCTGCACTCATGACACATAGAGAGATAAAGAAAAAAAAAAAAATGCAACTATTTCAGCCACTACATCAAATAATCAAGAAGAGGAGAGAAAAAAAAAAAATTGGACGGTTACAACAGCTGTGCAAAAAAAAAAAAAAAAAAAAAAAAATTAAGAAAAAGATGAAAAAAAAAAAAAATTACTAACTTTTAAAATCTAGTTAGAGACATAAGAAAATTCAATCCAGCATCAGTAGCTTTAAATTTTCTCTTTCTCTCCCTTTTGTTGATTGATGACACACAAACAGAATCTGTGTCACTTACTCCCTAATCATCAAAGTTTTAACCTTTTAATTTTTTTTAGTCTTATCAAGAAGTCTGAACATGGCATCATTGTTGTTAGGATATGAAAATAAAGTGAACTCCAACGATAGGAGTAGGAGAAAAACATTTTCCTTCCACATAAACTGATATCCTAATTTCAAGAAATGATACTAAAGTCTTCAATTACAAATTTGAACTATTGGATTTGGAACCAAAGTTTTCGAGAGATATAAGAAAAAAAAAAAAAAATTAAAAAGGAAAGAAAAAAAAGATCACTATAGCAGAAAAAAAATCTGGAACAAAGATAGTAACTGCATCCAAGGAGGAAGATTGCCACTACTCTTAGGGGCTTTATTGCCAGAGGAAAATGTATCACTATTCAAGAAGTGGGGATCGGAATAAACAAGGGATAATCTGTCACAATTTGGAGGGGGGGGCGTGGCCCCCAACACATTTTAGTAAGATCTGAACAAAGGATTAAGCACCTAAAAGTATTATTCAATACTATAGGTCAGAAGACCTTTCTCTACCCAAATCAGAGAATTAGAGAAAAAGAAAAAAAGCCATACCAGGCAAACCCCACTTACCCAAGCTATTTTCGTGGTCCAGCCAGCCAAATTAAACGGCGTTTTCCTCTTGTCTAAACTTTCGTCACATAAATATTTTCTGTAAAATGTGAGGTGAGAAAAAAAAAAAAAAAAAAAAAAAAAAAAAATAGAATATCTTCATCTAAAGTTTGGAGTAAATAACACAATGCAAAAATCACTGGAGAAAAGTCAAGTCGACAAAATTTCAAAACCAAAACGCATTCATGTTGTCTTCCTCAACAGGCCGTAAGAAAAAGGAAGATATGTCAAATTCAGCCTCTCTCCACTACAGATACCTACACGAGCTTTGAGTGAATAAGACGATTCTGAAGCAGTCCATTCAAAAGGCACTTTAACAGAAAGAAAACCTTCAGCTCAAAGCATTGGCACAAGCTGTCACTCTTATGCAAAAGAGGGTATCAAGAGAGATTACAACGGAATGTGGTTCTCAACATCCAATACATTCATTCTGAATAAAAGTTAATGAACCAAAATTTACTCACTTGATTGTATCGAGGCACTGATGATTTTTCCCACCCATTGAGTCATAATAACAAATAGTTTTGTCAACAAAATTCACGACCTGAAAATAAAAAACGTTTTCAGCAAATAAGTGGAATCCATGAAAAAACTTGTGAACAAAAAAAAAATCATCATAACAATATCATCATCATATCATCATCAAGATTGTGTTATTAAATAAATCCCAGCTGGTGAAAACCAAAAGAGGAATCTTTCAGATGGATCAAATTTCGGTCGCTGGAAATGTTATGGTGTCAACCCTTTTAATGCTATCTGGAACATATACGCCCAGGGGTACACTTGCACTTCCGAAGAGGCACATTAGGGTCTGAGTATAACCATGGTGTACACTGCTGTACAGAGTAATAACCACAGATCAAATCTCAAAACATCTGAACATGATCTTCAATTGCTAAGGTTTCCTCTTGTATCAATGAGTTGGCTGAAAAAAAAAAAAATCGGTTCAACTATCTCACATTCAAAGAATTAATCACTGAGAATCTTATGAAGTTGGAAGATGAACTTCAATATTTTCCAAACATTTCACTAACAAGATCAATATAATTTTATTAGTTTTTGATCCTTAATTTTCAGGAGTCATGGGAAACTATCATAATGCTGAAGGGGTATAAAAAGAAAAAAAACAAAGCTGGGAGCCTATGATATTGGCTAAATCAACAGCAAGTCAGTCCTATTCGGAGACTAAGCTCTCTTTAAAAGTTGGACGCTCGTGTCAAGTCATAGAAAAATATCCTGATTATCTCCCTTTAGCGATGCCTTATTCATTCAGCCTTAAAATAGCATTAATCAACATATTCCAAACTGGTGTTTTTCAATTATCGTAGACACCATTTCTGGGCTGATTTACAAAGAATCAGATTTGCTGGAAGAATCGAATCAGACTGAACGATTGAAGACCAAGCCTAACCAAAGAGCAGGATCAAAAGAATTGTAAATTCTACCAAAATTGTTTTTACAATGTTTTTCGTCAGTTCAAATTTCCAAATCTCAATCTGTTCGACCAACTCAGATAGGGTATAACAACCAAAACACGGTGTTTAAAAGATGAACCAAGATATGAAGAACAGTCCAGAAAAAAAAAAAAAAAAAAAAATCTTTACATAATTCTGATGTGATTTGTATTATAAAAAAAAATATCTCAACTTCGCAGAATAGACCTGTGGGATACTATTAGACCCGTTTTGTGGGTATTCTAAGCGATCAAATTTTACTCACCGCCAGACACCAATGCATCCCCAAATGTACGGGGATAAGCAGATATTTCACAGAAAAGATGTCTACTTTGCGTGTCCACCGCCTCACCCCATCATAACCTGTACCCAGAAGTTTGGGGTAGAAGAAAGTGTTGAACGAGTGAACTTTTGGCCCTTGTCCCTGGTTGCTTCTTTCCATCAACAAACTCAGGTAAAAATTGATAACCTGCAGATGAGAAAAAAAAAAAAAAAACAAGAACCATGAGTTCAACAATGTGTCCACCAACCTCAAAAAAAAAAAATAAATAAATAAATAATAATAATAATAATAAATAAAAAATAAATAAATAAATCAATAAAAAATAAATCAATAAATAAATCAATAAAAAATAAATCAATAAAAAATAAATAAATAAATAAAAAATAAATAAATAAATAAATAAATAAATGAATAAATGAAAAAAATAATTAAAAATATTTTAAAAAAATCTTGAGAAATTTAGGTTAAATAAAATGCTTGCTGTTTGTTTTGTCCCAGAAGACCATTTACATGATAGAGTTTTTTTTTTTTGAGAAATATTGAGAGGCTCTACCCAGCGGTCCTTATATTGTTCCTCTGAGGTTTGCATTCAGATTTACTTGAAAATTGGTAGAAATGTGTGCCTTGATAAGATGCTTCTCAGCTAGAAAAATCTTCCACTCAGGGTCATGTGGTCCGGCAATAATAGCGTTTAAACAGTTTAAAAATGGAAATTCTCAGCTATTTCAAGTCAAATTTACTTGAAACTTAGAAGATATCCCTTGATAAGACGCTTCTTATAGAAGTCTTCCACTCAGAGTCACAGGATCCAACAGTAATGGTGTGTAAACTTTACAATGGACACCTCATTGGAAATACATTTTTTGTTAATTAGTATCACCAACTTAGTAGATTCCAATCATTAAACATTGAACCTAAATTTCAAGATTTTTTTTTTCTTTCCTTTGTTTGAAAAAGAGAAGGAGGGGGGACAAAAACAAAAAACACACAATGACTGACCTCATCGTTTAACCACGTTAATCCAGACAGTGTCGTCATGTCTTGTCGTTTTATCTGGATTCGGAAACCCTCAACAAGGACTTCCTCTGACGGATGAGGTTTTAAAGCAGATTCAATCTCAGATTTCATTGCAGGCGTAATTTCTGGGAAAAATGAGAAAAATTAATTGTTTTTTTAGTCTATGGAGGGAAAAAAAAAATGAAATACAAAATATATGATTTTGTCCATTTTTACAATTTAACCTTCTCCAGACTGGATTCATATCTAAGTTTTACCAGTTATCAAAGTAACTCAGATCTGAATTTAATTAGTGAGCCATCATCAGAAGTTGAATCTTCTATACCAGTGGTTTGAAAATTCAGAAAAAGGGCCCATTCTGTAAAGGAAATATCCTGGCAGACCCCTATTTTAAGTATCTAGTTTTTAGACTAATCAATGAACTACAATAGTAGAGAACTTTTGACCATCAAAAATCATATTTATTTTGAATGGATTACATACATTTGAATTCAAATATATAATACGGGTCTTCTTTTGATAGAGGAAGAGGTTTCTCAGCCTTAAAATTTACAGTGTCAGGTTAAGAGGGAACACTGCAGTGGATATTTGAGTATTTTTTGTTGGATACCAGTATTGAAACCACTGCTCTATACTATTGATAAGATTATGCTGGGGCTATAGAGTAGAAGCATTTTTATTCATGAATCTTGTTTTGGCAGTTTCCATAAAAAACAAATGCAATGAAAAATAAAGCCCCAGTCAATGCAACATATATTCATATAAATATAACTGTCTAAAGGGTTGTAATAAATTGTAACAATTATGTCTCAGAATCGTGTACCGGTAATTCAAATGAAACAATGACCCTGTATTATTTCTATTGATATTCGGACCATCCTCATCTTGGTTGTTTTTCATACAACGTTTCGGCCGTTGTACTCTACGTACGGCCAAAACGTTGTATGAAAAACAACCAAGATGAGGATGGTCCGAATATAAATAGAAATGATAATAATATCTCATCTCAAAAATTCAGAGATATAATGACCCCCTAGTTCCCTAACTTACATTGTAAATTGAAGACCCCCACTTGAAAGAAAAAGAAAAAAAAAAAAAAAACCTTCAAAGAAACACAAAAATAAACCATTTCCCCTAGATAGATATAAATGTTAGAACACATGAATAACCTAAACCCAGTTCTATCGAGAGTAGCCGTGATTAATGAGTTGAAGTGTCTGGAGAACTCTGCGAATGTTCACGACTTCTTAAAATGTAAAACAAAATATTTTTACAATTGATGCAGTGTCATTGTCTCTTTAAAATGCCTGTCCCCTGACAGGTGTAAAAGACAAAAAATTACCTGGTAACGAGGGAGGTTCAATACTTTCTATTTCAATACTTGGCGGTTCTCTTTCGGACAATTGGAGCCGCCGTTGAATCTAAGATAACAGAAAAATTGACATCGATTAATTTATAGGCAAGATTAGGTTATGAGCAAAGGTAATAAAATCACAAGTCTTTCTTTTAAGCAGATTTTTTATTTGTCAAGTTGAATTTTGAGAGAGAGTTGATAGTTTTCATTAACTTTTATAACCAAACTACCATAGTATTTATAGAAGAAAGACATTAAATGAAGATCTCTTAGACTTGCATACATGAAAGATTTCAATTTTACATTCGCATAAAACTGATAAAATGAATATATCATACAAACATGTATTTTAGTAAATATGTATTTATAAGGATGAAACAACCTTGCAAGTAGTAAATTTTTTTTTTGATATTTGTAATTATTTGAATTATTTGCACTTTTGCCAAAGATTGTTAAATTTGCTCAAACCAATGAAGTCTAAATTTGATATTTTATTAAAAATCCTGTACAGTCAAGTTTCTCAAAATCAACTCTTCACACAAAAATATGTGAAATAAAACCTACCTCTTCATTCAGCCGTTCCTCTTGGGATTTTCTCTAAGAAGGAAAAAAAAAAAATTGAATTTTTGAATATGTACTTTTTTCAAGAACGGCATAAGATTTATATGAAAAAAAAATTGACAAACTTCACTTTGAAAGAAAATTATCATATTGTAAAATTGAGAAGACCTCTTAAACTTACATATATGAAAGATTTCAATTTTATATCATTTGCACAAAACTGACAAGCATAGAAATATATTTTTACTCAAATTTAATTTTTCAAATGGAGAACTAAAATTTTTTGCTTTTTTTTTTCTATTACTTTTAATACTTTTTTCCTTTAGTTGGTACAGATACAAGAGTGGGGTCTGAAGATTAAAAAGTTATTCCCCTTCGATGATTTTTTTTCTATTTCTCAGGTAGTAATAGATGAAAATAATCAGACCTTCATTTTTAAATCTCTCGTACAGGGAAGATGGCCACGAAAACAATGGAACATTTTGCAAAAACGTTAATCTAGATGTACCCTACATTTTGATGTGTGTTCGTTTCCTTTTAAAATTAAATTATAATAATTAAACTGAAATTTAAAAAGAAGAAAAAAAAAAAAAAAAAAAAAAATGTATGGACCTCACTCTTGAATCATTATCCATTGGTTTTGATAAAAAGAAAATCATTGAGTAAGTAGGTCTTCAATGAATGACAGAGGGATGTAGAAAAAGAAATTAAGTTTTCAGTAAAAAAAAAAAAACAACTTTTTTTTCCTTTACCTTTTCTTCAAAAATTTTTATTTTCAATTGTTCTTCTTCAATTTTCCTCTTCTGTTCTCGTGTGGAAGCAGAATATTTTTTTACCCTGGATGACAGGTGGAAAGAATTGTTAATTAAAAAGAAAAAAAAAAAATTTCAAATCTCAATGGTTAATAAAGAAATGTCCAAGGTGTCCATAAAGGTCCCTATCTATTTTCCTTTAAAAACTAAGTAATAAAACAGGTCTGGTTAGTCACGCAATACAAACTGTGACTAAGGTCTTTTGGCAGCATGCTATATTGGGGATGATCAATCAAAAAAATTTGAAAAACGAGTTATCAATGGATGAATTACTTCTATCACTTTTTGGGGGAGGGAGTGATCACTAAAAAAAGATTGAATTTGAAAACAACAAACAAAAAAATACAAAGGGATTAGTTTGGCATAAACTGACATTGTAAAACCAATGGGGGGGGGGGGGTAAAAAAGAAAAAGTCTTTTCTAAACATTGAAAAGTAAATATTGAAAATTTCAGCCCTCTAGTTCCATTGGTAGGGCCTGTATGCAGGATTCGTAAAGAACCTGTCAGCCAGCAAGTCCAATTCAAAAAAAGAAAAAAAAAAAAATTGTATATCTCTGAATTTTTGAGATGAGGTATTATTATCGTTTCTATTATTATTCGGACTATCCTCATCTTGGTTGTTTTTCATACAACGTTTCGGCCGTTGTACTCTACGGCCTTCATCAGGTATCATCTGGTAGGTGTGGGCAAGTAACGAGCCGAACCCTTTATTTAACCGACGGGGGTATACTGATGATACCTGATGAAGGCCGTAGAGTACAATGGCCGAATCGTTGTGTGAAAAACAACCAAGATGAGGATAGTCCGAATAATAATAGAAAAAAAAAAAAAATTGTTTTGATAGTTTTGGTGACCGTTAATGGTTTCTAACGGATGGGGACTTCACGGTAGTGCTTCTTGACCTGATGAATGATTTCCCAAAGGGTGAGTGAAGATGAATGAAACTAGAGAGTTGCATGATGGGTAAATGAAGGATGAAGGTCTCAACTTACTCACATTTATATCTTTTTTATACTTTAAAAAAGTATTACCATCAAAGTGATTTAACAGCAATGGAGCTGGAAATAACGGGGTTTTTTTATACCAATGGTTCTCTAATTTCAAAGATGTGGGATAGTTCCCAAATTAAAGTAATTTAATCTTTAATCTTTCAGGGCAGTGATAGCAAACCTTTTTACGCAATATGCAATGGATTTCGGTGGGGGGTGGGGACACAAACAAACAACCAAAAAAAAAAAAAAAAACAACTTGTATATCCTAGTTTTACAAGTATATTTTGAAATTTCAAGTTTTATTTTCTTAAACTCCTAGTTTCATAAATATGTCAGAAAAAATAAGCCACTTATCTATTCAAGTATTTTCCAAAAACTAAGTTAATGTAAGTGACTCTGGGATTATTTAAAAAAAAAAAAAAAAAAAATAATTTTTTTTTTTTCTTTACACACAATGCTTAAAAGATTTGCTATCACTGTTCTAGGGAAGACCTCTTGACAAAACAAAGGTATCTGGGTGTGTCAACCAACTTGGTTCAGAAACTCTGAGGGATAAAATGTTATGGTTAGTTTATGATGAGTGAAAGTCTGAAGGTCCCCCCAAGTATCCAGAGTCACTGGAGACTAACTTTTTATCGCTGAAGATAAAAGTCTGAATAATGGAAAAACAAGAAACAAAACCCCAGCTGAAAACTGCAGATGGAGGGGGGAAAAAAAAAAAAGAAAGAAAGAAATAGGCAAAGCAAATGTATTCTCACTTTACAAACCCACACGGGGTAACAGCCAGCGGCAAAATTCCTCCAAACTGACCATCAACTTTGGCTACCTTTTACCTGTAGGGTCATTGAAACACCACAGATGATTTCATCATGGTTGGGTCAAGGGCAAAATAGCCCGATTGAGCCCATCCCCCTTCAAGCTGGTTTGGAATCAGAGTCGTCCATCTTCTAGACTGGTTGATAACCATGGCTACAGAGCCCAGTCTGCCCTACCATTCACCCACAGCTGGAGGAGGGAAGAAAGGGTTTCATGCCTTTCATAAATGGATACAAACTGTCAAAGCCAGAGTGAACTGTTCATAGATTCCCATTTTCCATGCAGCTAACTATTTGGCCACTTTGCAACTCAATCTTCGACAGTGATAAAACGGGCAGACCCCACTGAGTAGAAGGCATAGAGAAGGCTCAAAAGGTCTCAACACCAAAGGTCTCAAAATGCAGCATACGACATTATATGCTTTGTATACTTACAATTGGGTGACCCAGTCTTCGGCCAAGTAGGGATTGTTCTTAAGTCGGACAGAGGGTCTTGGGCTAAGGAAAAACAAAAAAAATAAAAAAGTTCTGATGGTAAATGACATGACGTGTGTGTGTGTGCGGGGAAGATGTATCTTTTTTTTTTTTAATGTGATGCTAATGAACCATGCATAACACATTTAATAAATGGCACTCTTTACACATTCACTCATGAAGAAAATAGAAAAGAGGAGAGGGATAAAAAAGAAGAAAAAAAATTTTCTTCATGCTACTTATTTTTCAAGAAAAAAAAAAAAAAAAAAAAAAAAAGGAAAAGAGAGGGGCATGGCCTAATCACTGGCAAATGAAGGGTTGTTCCCCCTTTTAAGATTTCTGAATACGGCGGCAGAAAGTCTCCACAACTTTTGAAGCAGCTAGCTTGTTGTGGACGTGTATACTTTTGCCAAGTCAAGTAACAAAATACTACAAGTTATTCGATATCACCACATCAACTTTTTTTGGTTGGAATTATCATTCAAGATTTTCTAAAATTTCTAAAGCATTTATGGCCACCCATAGGCCTGAGGGCTAAATTGTGCTCACGGCAACATATTTTGTGGACTGTAACCAATTCAAGCAATTTAAAAGAAAAAGAAAGTCAATTTTATAATTCATAGTATAAAATTACCATTGTCCGGGGTTTACAAATGAATAATATAATTATATTCAACTAAAATTGAAATCTAAAATATTGTCCATGCCTTTCCTAAAGCATTGAAACAAAACAGTCCAATACAAGATACTCCTGGGTATTGAGACCAAGAGAATTTTCAACTGAGAAAGAGAAACACAAAACAGCAGATGCAAAAATTATTGTAAGATATTAGCAATGGCAGCCCATAGATTATTTGGTGATTCACGTGCACATATCATGAATATGTGAAACAGAGAAGCTCTACCACATTTACAAATGTATCTCACTGATAGAGCAGAGTTCAAAATCTGAATCTCTACCCAAAGTGCCTGGTAGGTGAGGCTGTTCAAGAAAAAAAAAAAAAAAAAGTGGTCATTAATATACAACTGGATCATCCCATTTCAGCAGTACACGGATGTAATCATACCATCAACCAAGCAATCAGGCAATCTAATTTTCATTTTATCAGATGAAGTATTGCAAGTCAATATTATTGATTTTTTACAACTATTTACCTTTATCTTCATAGTTATTGATTTATATTGCAACTTCAGCGGTGAGTAAATGAATAAATGACTGGCGAAGATTGAACTTACAAGTCTCTAAGCCATTTAATGCATGATCAGTCTTAACACCGAGCTACTGGAACTTAGTGGCAAGTGAGAGTACAAATCTAACCCTCGAACTCACTCCTCATACCAATCTCTTCTGCACCCTGTTTATCGTCAACAGTCAGTTCAGCATCAATAGTCCAATTTTTTTTATCAAATTCAATTAGAGAGCACTAAGGCAATTCTTAACTTCATACAGAGGGAGTTCTCAAACACCTTAAGCAAAGAAAATTAGCTGGACTTGTGCACTTGACCGACAAGATTATTTATGCAGCCTCCGTCTTCTCCAACAATGCTTATCTGGACTGGTTGTCCTCTTGAATTATATACCTGGCGATGACTGCAGGATGGAATGACAACATCAGAACAGGTAAGAGATTTGTTTGTCTGAACAAATGTTGAAAAGATAATTTTTGTCTTGTTTTGGAAGTTGCAATCCACCAAGTTCGGCATAAGGAAACTTGCTTTGTCTTTCAATTAAATTACGAAAGTAGCTTTTTGGGGAGGCTTCTTACCTGGATTTGGGGCTTGTGCTTTCTGTAGACTTTTCAGGTTCTGATGACTGGCCTGAAAAAGTAAAAAAAAAAAAAAAAAAAAAGTCTTTTTGGATACAAAGAACATTTTTTTAGTCATCAGATCAGATTCACTCATTTAATTCTATCAGTTATAATAAACTTTTTATTCATTTTTTTTCAAATATCTTCAAGAATTTTTATTCTTTTCTTACATGTTCACTCAGATTAAAAAGGGGAAATAAGTTTTGCTGAATAAAGACTAACGATGGTAGAGAGAGCGGGGAAAGAGAGCGGGAGAACCACTTACTTTCATCAGGAGATCCTGCATCTGAAAAGCTGATTTTCTGTTTGGGCGTTGGCATCTCTGAGAGAGACGTTGAGTCAGGGTCCACTTCTAAAACTGCGGCTGAGGGTATAGGTTTCTTCAGGTCTTCACTTCTGGTATCCTGAAGGGGGTCTGACAGCAGGTCCCCAAGTGGTGAATACCTTTCATGATTGCTTGGTAAAGAGAAACAAATGACATGAGTTTTTAGAAACACGGAGTAACAATGTAGAAAGTATGGAGAGAGGTTACCACAAAAGGAGGACCATAGATAGAAGGGCCTATGCGTGGATTTCCCTTCCAGCCTGAGCAATGGATTTTTAATGTGAGGCCAGCTTACCCAGGGCCGACCCCACCTTTTGAACTCATCGATTCTCAGGATAGCACGGCTGCCAACAACTTCAAGCTAAGGTCCTAAATGCTCTGATGAAGCAAACGTGCACTAACTTAAGAGGCCTGCTACAACTCAGACTATTGACCTGACAGTATAGCGGCCTGGATGAAGAAACACTGAAATTAGGTTCCCACCAAGAGAATCCAGAAGGGGGGGGGGGATCTGTATTCAGGGTCAGGGCCAAAAAAGTTTGGGAAACACAAATGTCAAAGCTCGAAGATTTGATTCCAAGATTTACATGCTGAGACCTCAAAAGAGAGTAAAATATTTACCTTGAAGTTTTTGAAGTGACTGAAATGGTGTCTTTTTCTTCACTTTTGACAGCACTTTGGTTTGCATAATCGCCTCGACTGAACTGCTGGATAAGTCTACGATATCTTTCTTTCTCTTCAAGTCGTACACACTGAAATATAGATAAGTAAGTAACAATGAAATAAAATAAATAAAAAGATTTAAAAAAAAAAAAAAGATTTAAAAAAATAAAAAGTTTTTAAAAAAAAAAAAAAAAGTTTTTTAAAAAAAAATAAAAAGTTTTAAAAAAAAAAAAAGTTTAAAAAAAAAAAAAAGTTTAAAAAAAAAAATAAAAAGTTTTAAAAAAAAATAAAAAGTTTAAAAAAAAAAGTTTTTAAAAAAAAATAAAGTTTTAAAAAAAAAAATAAAAAGTTTTAAAAAAATAAATGAAAAGTAAAATAAAATAAATGAAAAGTAAAATAAAATAAATGAAAAGTAAAATAAAATAAATGAAAAGTAAAATAAAATAAATGAAAAGTAAAATAAAATAAATGAAAAGTAAAATAAAATAAATGAAAAGTAAAATAAAATAAATGAAAAGTAAAATAAAATAAATGAAAAGTAAAATAAATAAAATAAATGAAAAGTAAAATAAATAAAATAAATGAAAAGTAAAATAAATAAAATAAATGAAAAGTAAAATAAATAAAATAAATGAAAAGTAAAATAAATAAAAAGTAAAATAAATAAAATAAAAAGTAAAAAAAATAAAAATAAAAAGCAAAAAAATAAAATAAAGAAAAAGAAAAAAAATCAATAAATAAAAAGTAAAAAAATCAATTAAAAAAAATAAAAAAATGAATAAACAAAAAGTAAAAAAATAAAGTAAAAAAAAAAATTTCATAGATATGCTAAGACTTGTCAATTTAGCTTAGTTGGAAAGAGACAGGACTACCAATCAGTTGGTCGTGAATTCCAATCACAAGAAGAGAATATTAATTATCACTCTCCCACATTTGGTGAGGACTACTCTTGTCACAGTAGAAATTGGGTCAACAACACAAGTTTAGATTGCACCTACCTGGGCAGCTGTATGCATGTGAGGCCTTTGCACCACATTGCAAACGTCATTGCGGACTTTGGAGTGACATGGTATACTGTACAATTTGTTGCCAGACAACCCAACATTTTTTGCATTCGAGCAGTTCACACGGACCCCTGGGCTAATCCTATATTTGGCCCCACCACCGTTGTAGAGTGGCGGCTGTGACAGCAACGATACATTCTGGGATTCTGTAGAATAAACAACAGAAATAGAAGTATATATATATATATATATATATATATATATATATATATATATATATATAACTGAAAACCAAGACTGGCTGCAATATTTTTGTACAGACTTTTCTCAAGTGAGAGTTTTTCCATTTTTGGATTTTCATTGTAAAATATATAAATTAATTTTGAAAGGTTATTGAATTACTAACACATACATACAGATACTTGCCACAGTCAATAACTGAACAACCATAGTGTCAAGATTCCATTGAAGAATAAACATGGTTAGAATTACATTTTTTTTTTTTTTTCAAAGACATCACAAATGTATTACACCAGAAAATAGATAGAATAAAGAAACATCTCGCATTTTTCAATAGCACATTTTTGTGGGTAATTTTCTTGTGAGCATTTTCCTAGCCACTGCTAGGGGTACACTGAGTTAGTACAAATGATACTTCAGCCTCAAAAAACATGCTTGACCCCCCCGCCAGTCATCATCTGATAAAGGTTTTATTAGAGGCATAGAGACCTTTGTTTTTTTCATACCCAAAATGAACACAAGAATTTGAAACAACATTTGCACTACAGTGTTAACATATTGATACTGAAAACTTCAGGTATAGTATCTGCAAAGCCACAACATTCACAAGTAAAATCATAATTTACACTCATTGATCTCTTAGAAGTACAATTTAAAGATTTTGCCCGTGTGGTAATTGAGGATGCAAAATTACTCACTTGAAGAATAAAGAATTTGGATGGCCGACGCATTTCCATTAATTTGTTTTATTTCCCGATTATCTGGAGAGAGAAGAAAAAAAAACATTTTGGAATTATTATTATTCTATTACAAAGAAGTCTACTAGGATGTAACACGAAAAATAATGGATGGATCCTGGGATCAAAGTTGCCGAGATGTCTCTTCCGAAAAGCGGTGAGCAAAGGTGAAACTAACAAATCAGGTATAGCTAATCACGTATGGAGGGAAAAGGGAGACCACCTACCCCTGTGGAATGAGGTTCAAATAACTGATCAGGAAGAACATTGGAAGATTCGAAAATTGAAAGAGTCGGCCCATATGCTAGGCAAGAAAAAACTGCCTCAGTAATCCTAGCATTGAAATGGATACCATATGGGAACCTCTAATAATGAAAGACAGAAAACAATAACATCAAATACCAAAAACTGTCATCTGAGGTTTAAGGCTCCTAAAAATTAGCACTGGTTGTCCACATGGACACATAGCATAGTGGTTACAGAATCAGACAAAATTACTGCAAGTAATCTGATGGTTCTAGGTTCAATCATAATACTACTAATGCTAAGAGGGGAGTGCGGTCAATATACCCCCATCAGTTAAATAAAGGGTTCAGTTTGTTACTTCCCTACACCTACCAGATGATACCTGATGAAGGCTGTAGAGTACAAGTAAAAGAGTATGAAAAACAACCAAGATGAGGATAGTCCGAATAATAATAGAAATGTCTCTTGTGGTCCAAAACCAAACTTATATGGTCTAGGAACCAAATTATGTAGCTAGAGAACCAAAAGAATCAAATAATCGTTAGATATTGGATGTTTGAGTAAGGAATCGAGAGATGTAAATGGTTTTGATTTTTGAGAAGATACGTGGGATGGACATTGGGAGATACGACAGTAAAAAGGACTTAGAATGAGATCCCTCTTATAAGCCTGAGAAAGCATAAAAAGACGGTTCTCACCCTCTACCTGGGATGTGGCTGTTTTATTGACAAAGTCCGAACTGACTTTTCGTGTGTCTTTCACTCACTCAGTTGTATGGACTGTGGTGGTGTTACAAAATCATTTGCGTGTAAGGAATACTTTCGTTAATTTTCCTTCTGTATGTACCAAATAGCTTTGTTCAGTATCAAATTTGCCCAATTTTGGTCTTGAAAAATAGCAAATGGCAACCCTGATTCGGACAAATGATTTTGGTTCTTTAAAACATAGAAAAGTTTGATTTAAAAGAGTAGTTTTTTTCTAACGACTGAATAAAAATGAACACGTCCAGAGCTTTGAGGGAAGAAAAAAAAAAAAAATTTTCTTCACATCCATTTAGCAATTCAGATATTTTTAAATTTTGTCTTTTTATTTTAATTTTTTTTTGGTCATAAAACAAATTGTATAAGACTCAGTTGATTAGAAATAACTAGAGGTTGAAAGGAAAATCATTTATCTTACCAAACAATCCTGATTGATCATGTATGGGTGGTCTGTGATACTGAAACAGGAAATAAATAGAAAAAAATTATTCACACAAATCAAGCCAGAGATGAAATATGACATGCCTAACTGATAGAAGATGAGTTGTGCCTTACTAGCAAGACAAATCAAATTTTCCTTTCTTCTGATGATGATGACTAATGGTCAAAACTAGTAAGTATATATAAAAATTAAGTAAAGTCATTTTACACTGTCGGTGCATCTTCCATATATCCACCTATATATATATATACATGTATGTATTGATTATAAAGAATTCGATATATGACCCGACAGAATGATTATAAATTGCATTATATTATATTGAAACTATATGAAATGATCTGCCATTAATTACACAGTGAATGTATTATTTGGCTTAGACAATGTGAATAGAATAAACAATTAAAGAGAATGGGGCTGTTGCAGGAATCGAACCTGCGACCAATAGGGTAGCAGCTTCAATGTAGCATTGATTTTTCTATAGAGCTAAACAGCCACCGGAATCGCAAAGACAGAGACTATTTCAACTTCATATTCTCATTTAGTTTAGTCACAGTCCATATCTATTCTATTTATTCCTTTCAGCGCGGACAGTTATATTATCAAGAAATGGATCGGTCAGATCATATATCTATTTCTCAATAATATAACTGTCGGCATTAATGGGAGACCATTTCAGATCGAGTCTATGATATAACGCGATTTATAATCAAATATATAATTAAAAAAATGGACACATTTGGTCTGACAATATATATATATATATACACAACGTACACCACTGATGATGGGAAGAATCCCGAAACATGTATGGACTATTGACATATAAGGATTAATAAACCTTACCACCAAAAACTTCACTCCTGAGTCTGTCTCACTCTCTAAAGTACACATTATATATATATATATATATATATATATATATATATATATATATATATAAAATCTCAGAGGATTGAAGTTAATAGGACTGCATCTGGACCAATGATTTTGAACCCAATAACTGACTGGTCAGATTAACCAGACAACTCAATTCTTTTTAATATCCAGTTAGAATAAATTTTATATGACAGACATTCTTTACTTCTAAAATGAAGTATAAAATAAAAATTGAACAGAAATATCTATTTTCTGAAAAAAAATAGGTTAAAAGAAAAATTTTTTTTCAGAAGGGGCCTAGAGGAGTACTGATGACAATTTTCAAGTCAATTAGACAAAACTATATGGCCTGGAGTGCTGATACACACAAGCAGACGCACACATGAAAAATGGATAGAACACTGTCACCTATGGTGGCTACAGTTGTTCAAATATTTCTATCCTTCTGCTTCAATGTTATCAACTAGTTATTTGTTCTCTAAATAGACCCTATCCAAAATTGATCACAATAAGTGTTAAAAACATCTAAAACCAACTACATATGTATGGCTGATAACAACGATAAAAATTACATTCGCTAGTTACTTGGCACTGTCGAAGAAAAGAGCCCCCCTCTTTACATACGGATAGTACGCTTGAAGAGGGTTGTGGAATTGATCAGAAGAAAGTGGGAACAACAATATTAATACAAAGAATCAGTTTGTCGGAAAAACTCCGAACGTTAAAGACTCATTTCTATTGATATTCGGACCATCCTCATTTTGGTTGTTTTTCATACAACGTTTCGGCCGTTGCACTCTACAGCCTTCGTCAGGTATCATCTGGTAGATTTGGGGAAGTAACGCTAAGAGGGGAGTACAGTCAATATACCCCCGTCGGATAAATAAAGGGTTCGGTTCGTTACTTCCCCAAATCTACCAGATGATACCTGACGAAGGCCGTAGAGTGCAACGGCCGAAACGTTGTATGAAAAACAACCAAGATGAGGATGGTCCGAATATCAATAGAAATAATAATACCTCATCTCAAAAATTCTGAGATATGTTAAAGACTCATCTCAAAATTATGTTAGGGTTTTCCCATTACAGATATATGTACTTAAAAAGAAAAAAAAAAAAACAAACAAAAAACCAACAAACAAAACAAACAGGGTACCTCAGGAGATATCGAGACACTTGTTACTCTATGATTTGAAAATAACACTAAATCCTTAACTGATTGTCATTTCTAATCGCCAAGGTTTATCTCTTTCTGAAAAACAGCTAAGAATTGCATTTCTTCATATTCGGTTGCAAATGGGAGGGAAGAAAGGAATGTTGATTTTTGGTGGGTGACAAGAACTCAATTTTTCATACATTTGTGAACATTGATTCAAGTTTGCAAGTTTAGTATTTTATAAGAGGTTATTATCTCTTATAATCAAGCTAATTCTTTGTATTGATATCGTAATTACCACAACGTTTCTACCAATCTGTTCCACATCTTCTTCAAGTGTACTATCCACCTCCTTGCAACTTTAAACAGAAAATCTGCACAGAACCCAATAATTCACAAAATGCTGTCTTTGTATTTTGGGGGTTACGCAGAAAACTTGTCTCTATAAGATTATAGATTGTAGGGCAACGGATATAAAACTCCCATACAAGTTGGCATTTTATCAAACGTTAGTCAGACAGTATTGCGTAATGATAAGTAAAAAGAATAAGGGCTCGAGGAGTAATATACATACACACCCAGGATTTCAAAACTATCTTTCGAAGAAAGCAGCGAAGAGGAGGGGGGGGGGTAAATAAATGAATAAATAAATAAATTAAATTATAACCAAAAGTAGGATTTCTTGTCTAATAACTATTTAACCCCCAGGGGAGAAATTTCACTAGGCAGGAGCATACAATCCAAAAAAATTTTCCCCTCAGATTTTATGCAAAAGTCAAATTTTACCAATTTCGAGATATGTATAGCCGTAGTATGTTCAGAATGGAACACACAAGATCTCACCTTTCGGTTACGAGATAAGGGGAATCTCTGAAATTAAAGATTTTGGGAACGGGGCAGCTCTTACTGGGGAAATCAGATTTTACATTCAGTTTCGCCAATATTTACTTCATTTTCCTGATGTTCACTCAGGTTGGTCGAGGAGGTCTGTTCACTGTTTGGGATATTCGAAAACCGAAAATCATCTTCTTCGGTATCGTCCAGCTCCTCAGAGATTTCGTCCAGGTGCTGACCATTTTCTTCTTCATCCTCTTCTGCTTGTTCCTCGATTTCTTTCAAGTTCAGCTGCGTATCGTCTAATCGTCCGAAGAGGTAGTTGGTGCTATGCACTAACCATTCAGCCATCTTGGCAACAGAATTTGTCACCTTCTGGACAACTGGAGAAGAAAAAAAAAAAAATGTAAACATTTTTAAAAAGGATTTCAAAAGAAAGGAGCAAGTGAGAGATAGAGAAAAAGATGAGGGATAACAGAAAAAAATTTTTTTTAAAACTCAGGGTAGTCAACTCAAAATATTTTAGCACTAGTTTGACAGCCAAAATGTGCTAAAAAGAAAAAAAAATTTTTTTAATTTATTTAAAAAAAAAAAAAAAAAAGACCAAAAAAAACACCAACAAAGTAGCTAAAATAGTCAAAAAGATGGCTGCAATGTTAAAGTACTTTTGCACTTATTTAGAGATTAGTTACTTCTATTTGTCAGAGACGGAGATTCAACATTCACACTTGAGGACAGAGGGTGAATAGCACTGAAATTTTCAATAAGCCTTAGATTGGATATGCAAGCACAATTTTAATTTTCCAGCAACCAATGGTCTGACGCCTCATTCAATCTGGGCAGAATTATAAGCGGACACTTGCAGTTCTAGTTCTCCGAGTGCCTCAGGTGACACTGTGTGCAGAGCCATCTCTTAATTGTTTTTATAGTAAACCCTCGATTTAACAGACTATCTGTTAAAATTGAAAGCCCGTTAAATCATGTTACCAGAGAAAGGGCAATTTTTACTTTTTTTTTTTCTTTTTTCAATTTCAAAAATGACTTTAATACAATATAGAATATAAATTTATCGAATTGCAACACAAAACAAGTCAGTGGAGTTCACTAAAAGAAAACGTCCAGCTTTAGTACTTTGCCCTATGGTGTCAAGACGAAGAGGAATTTTCAACTGCGGAATCTTTTGAAACGTTCATTATGGAAAGAACTGGTGACATTTTGCTTGTAAGCAGTTGTGACGTACAAGCAGTCGGTGAACTTTGTTTTAAAAAAAAAGGGGGGGGGTCCAGCTTTAGATATTTGCCACTTTGATATTGTTTCCTAGCTATGATGAGTGGTTAAGGTGACTGCTAAATGCAATTAAAATGTCCGCTGAATCCCCCAAGCCGTTGTATCGGGGATCCGTTAGACTGAGGATTAACTGCACTGCGGTGATCGCTACTGCTTCGATTTTATTAAAAGTTTTCTTACAAGATGTTGCTTAAAGCAAGTATGGCAGTCATATAAGTTTTCCATGTTTGTTACTCGGAGAGAGAGGACATGAACCCACTAGTTGCTAATGGGTTCATTTGCACATGACTTTGTCAGCTTTGAGACATCGTTGTAGGCAACAGAATCTTTTGAATACACGACACACATGGATTCTGGATCCCTTAATTGCTCTTGGTATGTGAGTGGGGGGGGCATACATCCACAAATTAATTCATGGGCCGCCAGAGCATCTGACGTAAATAGGAAGAAAGGAGGTTGGGGGGTAATGTAAACACTCAAACAAAAATAGCTGTTCTGCTGTCCCCATGATATATAACTACAATCACTGATGTTGATATGTCAATTTCGTTTTTCACCCAAATTGAATACAATTTTATAAAAAAAAAAATTTAAAAAAAAACAAACTTTTGTTTACTTTTCAAATTATTGTGTAAACATGCTGAAAAAGACACAGCTTCAGATATTCACATACTTTCATAGATGTCTCAATATAATATAAGGATTACACTCCTGAATTTAAAGAAAATAAGTAAATATAAAAATTTGCTTGGTTGAGAACAAGCATAAAAGCTGATAAGTACAATAGTACATAATTATAAAAGTACATAAATTATACTTTTATATTGAGAAAAAAAACATTTTTTTAAATCATACCAAGTGAATATCATAAATACATAGTTTCCCTCCAAAATAAAGCCAGTATTATCCAACCATGAACTATACCATATACACAAATATATACACATGTGCACACACAATGACTTGAACAATTTACTTTCTTCAGATACTGGAAGATCACTGAACTAAGTACAATTTTTTTTATCTATCTTTCATTTTTAAATCTGATTAAGTATTCATTTTCTATATCAATCTCAAAATTTGTAGGGGCATGAAAGCAGTGTTGCCGATTTAGAAATTTTTGTTTTGCTTTTTTAAATTTTTGAGTTCAGTAAGAACAATATTGAGATTTTTTTTTTTCCAAAATTCTTTCCATGATTTAGAATCTTATCTTGCCAATTTAGATTTTGAATTCCAGAATGACTTCCAGAAAAATTATGTCTAAATAGGCAACATTGAGTAAAAAGAGACAAAGAACTGTTTTTTTCTATGTTACAGCACATACAAACACTTCAGAGAGGGGAAAAAAAAAAATAAGAAAAAAAAAAAAAAAGACTGTCCGACTTACAATAGTTTCAAGATACGACCTGCCATTTGGAATGGAACCCAGGGAGTAATTGTACCATTAGCAAAGCAACAAGCATTTACTAGTTTGAATGAATTCTTTTCCAATCTGTTATTCGAATCTATATAAATTCAAGACAAAACATCAATTACTTACAACCTTCTTCAATTCTTCTTCGCTTCACACAAGGTTGATATGTGTCAACGTCTATCGGCTGTTCACATCTAGGTTCAAAAAGAAAAAAAAAAAGTAATTCATTTATTACACAGTTAAAGCCTTTAAACGGCTGTGCTGATGCATAATACCAGCACATTAGACACACTGTAATGTTTGAGTACACTTGGCGAAAGAGGAATAATACGTATTATAGGTGAGCAGCAAGGATGAAAGTTTTCAAGAAAAATAAATCTGTGCAGTAGAATAAATTAGACTAAGCGCATACCATTACACCGAGTATCAAGAATGTCGTTAAAATAGAAAGTCTCTTTTGTTTCCTAATGATAAAACGCACTATTTACAGAGTCAACATTCTTCTTCTGCATTTCGCAAAATAACAGAATGCCGCAGTCTCTGCTTTTTACTCATTTGTCTATGATGAATTTTGTTCATCTTTATTTGATTTTCTTTACGATCATATACCTACAGATACATAATACACAATATGGTTTGGACGCTGTAGTCTATTATTCGCCCCCCCCCAAAAAAAATTTCATAGGAATTTATCGAGAACTTCTTGTGGACAGACATAAGCGTATACATGAATGTGTATAGAGAAAACAACACCCACACACACAGAAAAATGCCTCTCAATAAAAAATTCCTGGATCTGTCCCAGAATTTTACCACCACTTCTCTAACCCATTGCCCGCTCTTCCACAAAATCGGATTCGGAACTTTAGGAGATATTGTGTGGATAGACAGAAAAGAGTGACCAAAAAAATATATCACTCCAACTTCGTTGGCAGAGGTAAAATATCGGAGTTACTAACTCAAATATTTTCGATAATTTGAGTGCCAGAAGGTGCTAAATAAAAAAACAAAACAAAAAGAAAACAGCCAAAAATGGTCAAAGCACACTAAAAAGATGCCCAAGGGGTTAAAAAACACGCCGAAAATTGCTAAAACGTTCAAGCACGGCCGCGCTAATTCAGCGCTTTTTCGCGCTGTCAAAACTAGACGGATGAATTTAGCGCGAAAAGCGCTAAATCGGCAACACTGATGACGTCGAAAATTCAAAATAATTCAAGAGGCAAAAAAAAAAAAAAAAAAGAAAAAGGAAGGGAGGTAACTCCGGGTTAGGAATGCAATATTTTGCAGGGAATGTAGGGTACACTACACGGAATCGAAGCTGATTATGACCCAAATATCAAGGAAATAAGCACAGTTGACAACTTCAAGAATAAAAATGACATGAACAAGTTAACACGAAGCATAATTTAAGAACCAACGAAGAAGAAAGCTCTGAATAAGAAAAGAAAAATAAGCAGAGAAACCCTTTCAATCATTATTATTAATTTTCTAGGATTGCCCTTACTGCCTTCATCTTGATTGTTGTTGCTTTTTAGGAGTAACAAAAAAGGTGGGGGACTTGAAAACTTAAAACTACCAACACTAGAAGAAAGAATGATAAAGAGAGACAGGATAAAATATTTGAAATAAAAGGCATCGGAAGTATCCCAACCGAGAAAAAAAAAAAAAAAATGTATATATATATATATATATATATATATATATATATATATATAAGGACATTCAAGGAGATTCTTTTCACAGAATTGTCTACAATGGGAACAAATTAATAAGTCAAAGATCCAGGGAGATATATAGCGAGTTAACATCTTTTTGCAGGTATTATAGAGAATAAAAAGTCAACCAGTGTTCTTGGAAATACAATGAAACATCAATGAAAGTCCCCTTTGTTTTCCCAGGAATTTGCCTTGCATCTAGCTTTCTATTTGACAGTTTTGAAGCTATAACTCTACAGTGGACAGCTTCAAAAATTGATTATGAAGATTACACATACAACAAAATAAAATCTTACGAAAAGATAAAAAACAAAACCCTCAAACAGAAAGTGTGATACCAGCACAAATAAATGAAAAACTCATTTTCTCACAATCTTATCGCAACTGAACTCGGGTGGGTGCTATTCAGCATCGTGAGTAAATAAATTAACAGCGCGGTCGGAATGAAGAATAAGTTTAATTGCAATAAAAAGCAACAAAAATTAAGATGAGAGAAAAAACTAGCGAAAATTAATAATGATTTATAATACTTCAACTAAAATAAACAATAAAAACCATTTTTAATCGGTGTAACTCCGAATTCCAATATCGGGATCACCTTTGCCGAGTGTGAAAATTTCATAGCGATGCACACTATATTCAAATGACACGTGAATAAAAAAAGAAATAAGAGAATTCATGAAAGTAAACAAGAAATAAATACATGAAATTAATTTTATTGCTCAGAATAAATTGCTATGCCAAGTTTAATAATAAATATCCGGTAGATCGGATATGTACGTTACGTCAGCTCGATTCTAATTGGGGCCACTCTCGCTAAGTTGTACCTAATATTATTGAGAATTTAGATAAAAGTGCATAAGCGAGCTATAAGCTATAAGCTATAAATGTATGTATAATGTATTCGCTGTGATAATGTGTATATTTATTTATTTATTTCACTACACGTTGTTTATTGTTTGCTAAACACAACACGTGGCCAAAACACTTTTGTTTACATAATGCCACGCTCTCAGTGAACTTTTATACAATTTTAAGATTTAACTATTTTCTATGATTCAAAGTATTTTTTCATAAAGATGTATCTATTAAACAAAAATGCCTCTATGGACATCTCCGTTAAACATTTTACATTAGTAATACGTATTCAACATTAAATACACAACTAATGAAGTTTAGAAAAATGTGTGCAAACTAAGGGTTTGTTTATTGTTTGTGAAGCCTTCAATTAAAATGTAACATTGAATTAAGTATGAAAATTTTAAAAAACATTTTATAAAATGCATAAAAGATCAAAACAACGAAATTGAATTAAAAACCATCAACTCCGAAGCTGTAGATTCGTACGAGGGCAAAAAGAAAGGGTCGAATTCAACATCATATATACATAGTAAATAGACCCAGACCCATCCCCAGAAAAAAAAAAATCAAAAACTTCAATACACATTTTTTCTAAAAAAAAAAAGGGTCTTGATTGAAAGGCACATTAACCCCCACTTTTTTTTCATGGTAGACTTTATGATGGTAAAATGAAAGTAAGATAATACTTCACAACCGCACGAACTGAAAGTAATACTTCTATTACGCATCATAGTTATATTAGAAAATTTTCGGAAGAAACGAAGTTCTAATCAATCAATTGATTGAGTGATAGCACAGAGAATTGAGAAGATGAAAAAAAAAATCAAACATTTTGTATCTACCGAATCACAATTGAGGGAAATAACCGAATACTTCACATCCGCAGTTTCAAATGAGAGACGAGAAATAAGGGTCCAGTTTAGCATTATAATTATACTGTGAATAAGAAACCCCATCCCAAAACCTTTAGAAAATTTTTTTTCTCAAAACCAACAAGTTTCCAAAAGTAACTAAGGTCTTAGTAAAAGAAAGTGTCAAAAGTTACTTTGTAAAAAAAAAATGTTTTTCCATGAAAAAAAATTGGTCATTTGGTATGATCCGAATCTTGACCCAATCAAAACAAACAGGCTACGCAAGTTTCCGTTGAATTTTAAATCTTTCGCCTGTTCAAATCTTGAATCTATGACCGAGGCTTGATAATTTTTGATAATAAATTATCCCGAAATATAGATAAAAATCGACATTAGATTTTCAAATATTAACCAAAAGGCTCACAATTTTTTTCCAAATCCGTTTTTGGGTGGTTCCTCTCTGTTGGGCTTGAAGAGAAGAAACTCCAGTTGAGCCATACCTCCTTAAAAATGACAAAAAGTAAGTGCCCAGTTTGGCATAGACATACGTAAAACGTAATTTTCTCTTTCATCAAATGTAACAAATGGTTTTATTGATTAAAAACAAAAACAAAAAAAAAAAACAGAAGGCTATTTGGGAAAATTTCATTTTATACGGTTTGAGGAGTTTTTTTTTCCAGCTCATCCATATCTTAACCCCCAAAAGTAAGCCTAAGCTATATTTCCGTCGGATTTTAGTCATTTTTCGTATTGCAATCGGGAATTGAAAACCTTGATGTAACAATTCTAGACATTTCTTTAATCCCAAAAAATAAACTAATAAATAAAACGGACATAATTTTTAAATAGCAAAAAAAAAAAAAATCTGTAAAATATTTCTAAGCCATTTTTAGACAGTTTCCGTTGAATTAATTAAGGTACTGAAGAAAAGATAATTTTTGCACGCACGGATGTAAAATAGAATAGAAGTTAGTTCATGTAAGCCGTATCTCCTCTAAAATGACGGAAACTGAGTGCCCAGTTCTTTAGCATCATAGTCATATTGTAAATAGAAACCCCACCCCGTCTCGTGAAACCTTTTGGAAAACAAAAAACAAAATCCAAAAATTAACAAATTTCCGGAAGGTTCCAGGGTCTAATGGGTTAGAATAACATAAAATTTTTGGAAAAAAATATTTTCTCCATGGAAAACTGCTAGGTTCCGTAAAACGAATCTTAACCTCCGAAGAAACTTGACCAAAATAAACAGACTGTAGAAAAGTTTCCGCCGATTTTCAAATGTTTTCCGCACTGCAATCGTAAATCGAACACAGGAGATATCAACAGAGTTGGATAATTTCGTAAATAATCCCGAAACAATCATGAAATAGTCATTATTCTTTTACAAAATTACCAAAAATCCGTAAAATATTTCAAATCCGTTTTCGTAGTTTTTCTCTCACCTCTTGTGTTTTCCGCCATTGTCTGAATCCACACTTGATTGCACTTGTTCTACAACGTTTTCGATGTCTTCACGTCCACCATCAGAGGACGGGGACACGTAAGAGACTAATTTTCCGCTCAGTGAATTGAGCATCGGTGGGTCTCAATTTATAAACTGAAAAACCTTCAAACAATTTCAATCCTCAAACTCGCCGTACCGCCATATTTGCTTTCAATTCAATTTTCAGACAAGAATTCTATTTCCGGTCTTAGTTTTGAGAAGAGTTATACTTACTAAGAGGAGACAACTTAATGCTTCCACTCAATAACGTATTACCTGTCATATAAGGCGGGCACTCGTTCGGGTGGGCCTCGGTGATGAGAGGTTCCCGGTACCATTTTAACACCCTTGTCTGATACACTAATCACTTGGTGACCCCAGGTACAATTTTGCAAAGGTGACCCCGGTTGGAATTCAGCTGACGTCACGAGGACATGACAAAAAATTATGAAGAGAGCAAAACAATTGAACCACCGTAGCCATGGCGTAGGGTTCTACGATTTTTTCACGTTTTTGAGTTCCAGCGCTCCTGACCATACCCGTCTTACAATTGGCATCACTACTCTTTTGGAAAAAATGTTTTTTTGACCGGGGGGGGGGGGGGTAGCTTATTTTGAGGGGTTTATTCATAAACTCTAGATTCTCAAGAATCTAGATACTTCTAGATGTTTTTTGTTTTTTTTACTAGTTAGATGTTTTTCAGTGAAAAATACCAGTAATGCCATTAATAGAATTTATTCTGATCATATCTATTCTTTGATTTGGTTTTTAAAAAATAACTTCAAAATTTGATGCTATGGTTGTCCAGTTATTGACTGTGATGGCAAGTTTACCAATTTAATTTATTCAGAGCAATAACAATATAATTTGTGTATTTACATCTGTTTTCCTTCCATTAATTCTCTGATGTCTTTTTGAACATTTTGAATATCCAGTGTGTGCTGATGTGAAATTTTCACGCTCAGAATTCGAACCGGGACCCCCTTTGCTAAGTTGTGCCAAAATATACATGATTACAAATGATTTAATTATGATTACAAATCAAAATAACAGGACTGGTCAGTCACTGAATAGAAACCATCATGTGACCGAACGTCTTTTGGTACGTGCCGTGTTGGGGCTGATCAATTGAAAAAATTGGAAAAAAGGGGTGATCAATGAAATAGTTACTTCTCTCACCTTTCATTCGGCAGTGATCACTAAAAAAGTCAGAATTTTCAAAAAACCAGCATGAATGTTGCTAGACATGACTAGAGGCTATTTTAATATAAATCTGCATTGCAATTTGACCCTCTAAAAACCAACGTAGGTGAGGAATTTCGATAAAGCAAAAATTTTTTTTAAGCATAATAAGGAGTAAATGTTTAGATTTTCAGCCCTTTAGCTCTATTGGTGCACCCTGTAAGAGTCATGCATACATACATATTTACATAAACGTGTTGACAATTTTTGTTGACGGTTCCTGATATAAAATATGATATCCAGAATCCAAAAGCAAATCACTTGTCTCTTTTCTAAATATCCATAGCTCACATTAATGAATTATCATACTGTAACTAATTATCTAAAAATATCTAATAAATTAGATCTTCTATCTACAATTATCTGGAAGCAATGATGGTCTCCGTTCAGTCTGTGCAAACAGTGGAATGTCCCATGTCCATGGGGTGCATACTGGGTGATGCTTATAGAGAATCAGGAATGCCCAACCATCAGAACCTTTTGTGAAAATAAATTTAATTCATCTCTAACTTTTCCTTTTCTTTTGAAAATATTACTGGAGGCGTCACGGTACCGGTAACCCAGGGTACTACAAAATCTTATTTCGACACTGCAGACGAAACTTAGTGACCATAACAGTAAGATGAGGTCACCAGTCTAAAAAAATCAGTGTTTAATACTGGATGAACCTAATAAGACTGTCAACCAAAAACCGACACCGTAACTATCAAAATAGGTTTTTTCAGATTTCAAGTTGGTCAGGCTGGCTGTGTACGTATCACTTGTACAGGCTGTCCAAAGGGAGCTAGAGGGCTGAAAAATTAAGCGTTGGCTCATCATTATGTCTCAAAAACTTTTTTTTTAATATTCACTCTAAAACTCTACAATAGCCAAACAGTGCCACATTAAGGCATGAGCTTTAGAGGCTGCAGTCCTGGGGCCTCTTCCAGCAGAAAGGCCTCCAGTAATTAAGTGAGTTGTGAGTACAATTACAATCTAAGTTTATGCTTAATGGATCCTAGTTTCTTTTATGCTTTTTTTTCAAAAAAATTCAGACATTAATGACGACTGCTTAACAAAAGGTGAGGGAAATGACTTATTTTTTGATCACCCCTATTTCCAATTTTTTAATCAATCGCCCCCCCTAAACAACATTCTGCCAAAAGACATTGGTCATGTAACTGTTTCTATTGAGTGTCCAACCAGACCTGTTCTTGAATGGTTTACCAGATAAGCCATAACTTTACCCCTACAGAATGGGTATCACTTGCTGCAACTACTACAATGCTATTCAGTAGCCTGACATAACCTTGTGACTGTCCGCTCTATTAGTTCTGAAGCATCCAAAAAAAGGGGACATATTCACTCGAGGCTTTTGATCTTCGTTTCCATGGTTACAAGAAATCACTTACAATTATAGTGAATGTCTTCGGTATAAAGCATCATTGGTTTCTGTTGGAGGTCTGTCCAGAGAGTAACCAGCCATTTAATATCAATTGAGTGAAGTTGCAATTAAAAACAACAAAAAAATAGTATTCAAAGGGAAATTATGAATCACCGCAACCCACAAATGCTTCTGTTTACCTCATAAGTTAAGCAGTGGTGATAGTAAAATTAATTTACTTTCATGAAAATACTATAATATGCTTTGAAGCATAAATACAAGAGTTTTTTTTTTTAAAATAAGCATGATAGCTGCCAGGCTCAAACTAAGGGACAAATTTAGCATGAACGTATATTGCAAATTGAACCCCCACTAAAATTCTATTTTGGGGACGGGGGGGGTCAGAAAAAAGAATGATTCCCCTACACATTGAGGTGTGTGTGTGCAAAATCTCAAGTTTTTACTATAAACAGTAAGGGCTGGGTAAAGTTCGGATATATATATATATATATATATATATATATATATATATATATATATATATATATATATATATATATGTCAGAGCATGTGTATAACCTAAACCTAACAACTGGTCTTTTGTGGATAGTGGTGATCAATTAAGATGAAGGGTCAGACTCTACTCCAACTGATGATGATTACTTTTGTACTGTATGAAATAAATAAAAAAGATTTGAAAATATATATATTTTTTTTGTAAAATTTTATTTATTCATTAGAATGGAATAAGCCCATAGTATGATGAATTTTTATCAATATCTAACACTTGTCAATTATACTCAATCAGTTTGTTGTGAGTTCAAATCATAGTGAGGAATGTGGATTTTACATATTGGTTTACACCCCTAATTTTGGTGAGGGTTATTCTTGTTCTTGTTGTTATGGTAGAAAAATCAAATCAGCTGGCATCAGTACTCCATCTCAGTGCACACCTTCCAAAAAAATTTCATTTTCATTTTTGGAAAAAAAAGTTTTTTTAATCTTTTTTTTTTTTTACCTTATTTTGACAGGTTTAATGATGATATCTAGACTCTCCAGAATCCATCTAACTCTATTTTTGATGTTTTTCAGTAGAAAACACTGTAGCGCCCCCTATACTTTTAGTTAGGAATCAAATAGGAAACCCCTCTTTTAGCTAGATAAGTCCTGGACACATATAGTCAATTGCTCATTGGCACCGGCACTCCTAGCTGATAATCTTTCTGGCCCCTGCCCTTGTTGCCGGCTACTCTTTCTTTCTCCCTAAGATCGTTATCATTCCACTGACCCCCGATCTGATCTTAACCATTTTTCTACCTCCATCATGACTTATCTAATTTTGCCCATCCAAATACTTGTATGTGTTCCTTTTTACTTTGTTTCATCTCCGCATTTATGTTCATATTTGGCTTGCATTCTCCTTTTACATTTCTTTTTATTCTTCCTCTCTCGTGATCCTAATTGTGGTAGATCTCTCCCAACATCTTCGGTCGGCAGAAAACTCCAGTTTCTCCTTCTTTTAATTCATTTAAGAATAAAAACTTATCACTGTTAACCTATTCATTTGTCCTTTTTCCGCGTTTGAGCAGTGAACACTATATTTACTAGAATTTATCTTCTTAGATCAATTCTGATAATTTATGGAGATAGATAGATAGATAGATAGATAGATAGAACCAATGATATCATAAAAAAATTTATTCTGACCATATGTATTTTTCATGGCATTTCTTTTACATGATTTTGATGCTATGATTGTTCAATTGTTGACTGTGATGCCCAGTTTTTTTTTTGATTTCATTAAAATAAATCAATGGAGACTTACCTTTACTTATACTGACTTATAAAACAAAACTGATTCTGAAAAGCAATCTTATAAATAACCAATATTCAGTAAACAATAAATATATTTAATTAATTGTATGTTTTATTCACATCAGAATCTCAGATTTACACTCCTTCTACATTGTTTTGAAATCATTTGTTAATAATAAAGTCATACAACTACTGTTGCAAAAACAACATCATTAACAATAATCCAGGTCATCCCGTCAGTACCTCACGATACCATCAGGCTTTGTTGGTTCTTTGACACTGTACAAGAGTACCTGACCCATGCAGATGCAGCCTCTGTCTGATCTTAATGCCACCTGATATATTTCCTTTTCTCTGTAGATTATAACCCGAGTCTAGTCAAGTATGTCGAGGCCAAGTCAGCAACAAAACCTCGGCATCCGACTAATAATGATTTTTATTATTAACATATCCTCACCACTTTTTCCCATTTTGCCAGTCTTAATATTTTGGGTCTTGTTACTGGTATGCCAGTGTGTAGTTTGAAAAAAAAAGAAAAAAGTGTGATAGTCTGCAAATCTCTCTTGGCAAACCTTGCTACTTGTAGGATGTGCATGTACCACTCTAGTTAGGGTCTCTTCACCGAGGTTAGGAGGTCTTTGTAGCGTTTAATGATTTGTATGATTTCATTTTATTTTTTCAAATCATCTTAATTCTTTGGCCTATGTCATCTTCTTCTCTACATCGGCTAAGACAGTCCACAATTCATAAGCTTTCAGAAATATTGAGATGACAAGGGAGCATAACCGTATGATCTTTGAGCAGAGTAAGATGTTTCTTCGAGAGCCACAGCTAAGGAGATTGAGAAAAGCTGACCTAGGCAGTCCAGTTGTGGGGTCACAACCCCTACTTTGAGAAACCCGGACCTAGACAGTCCAATCATGTCCGAATGGAATGCGGAAGGCAATTTCAATGAGATTTTGTGGGGTGTTGTCCAAAAAACAAACTAAGACCTGTTGTTTGATGTGAGGGCCTCGCCTTAGTTGGCGTCCAACGACCCAGTAATCGTGATTTTCAACTTTTTTGCCTTTTACTTCTTTCTTGGATTCATGCTTTAGTAAGACGCCATATTCATTGATGTGTGGAGACACAGCGGAAGTCTCTTTCTCAGATTGCAGTTGATTTGATCGGTCAGTTCTGTCGAAATGTTCTTTGATTCTGGAACAACACCTGCGGAAAAAAAAAGGCAGATAAAAAACACACAAACATCATTATACTGTTATCACTTGCCATTCACAGGAGTTAAAGGTGCCAGAGGTGAGTGAATGCGCTAAATCCGCAAATAATTGTTGCTGATACCCCTTCCCGAAAAACCCTTTCGGTCCCCCGAAAACCATAAAGCTTGTACCATAAACATTTTGATAAACAAACACTTCACTATTCCCAAATTGGGAATTTACAAAGAAATAAATGAACGAGTAAAGCATACAGTAAAAAAAAAAAAATATATACATCTTATAATGTCTACATAAATGTTTTGCTGATGATTTTCAACAATCTTTCTTATTAATAACACAAAGATTATTATGAAAAAATCAATAGACATTTTTATCAACACATCACTTTTAGTCAAAAGTCTGAGTTAGTTGCTATATTATGAATAATTTCCTATAATGTGGTTTTTTGCAGTTTGCCACAAAACTCCTCAAAATATTCCCATTAAATTATTCAATACTGAACTGTGAATAATCAAAACTGTGGCTAGAAAACCCAAGAATGGCAAGAAATAACTGTATACCGATCTTTTTTGACAAGTGTCCTTATTTTAGTTGTAGTCACAGTGTTTTGGCCGTTGTACTCTCTGGCCTTCAGATGTCTGTCATAGTCAGTTACCTTCAGGGAATTTAAAATTGAATTCTTCATTCAATATACTGGGGTAGATTGTTCTCAAGAATCCAAAAATGTCCCAAACTATGACATATACCTGAAAAAGGTCAGAGGGTACAATGGCCAAAATGTTGTAACTATAACAATCAAGATGAGGACAATAGTCAGAGTAAATTAGTGTATTCAATCTTAGAAAATCAGACAAACAAGCCTTGTTTCTGCAAGGCCAAACTCTACTATTGTTCAGACTGAAGACAATTACTGCAACATTTGTATTGTATATATAATTCTTTAATTACTTAAAAAAATATATTTTTAATACAAATGTAATTATTCATTAGAATGAAATAAGCCCGTATGTACTTGTAACAATGTTTTTCATAGATATGCAAGACTCGTCAGTTTTGCTCAGTTGGTGATAGAGCCACCTACTGAACAACTGGTTGAGATTTCAAATCACAGTAGGGAAATGTTCATTTTATACATACCAATTTGTTTTAACCCTTCCAGAGCTGAATACACATGTGGTATAAATAGAAAAAAAAAAACAATATGTTTTGGGAGTAAAGATATATCAAAAATTCAAATTTTATCATTTGATCAGAAATTTCAATTTAGGAGCAAAAATGGAGGTCATATACCCCTTACAGCCATTCAGGTTACGCAGTATCAGATAAATATTAAAAAAAACAAAAAACATATTCCATTGTTATGGGCCATGTGGCCCTTCCTGACCTGCAACGTTTAACATGATGAGACAAACAGTGAAGATTTTACTCCCCTAGATTAGGTGAGGATTGTTCTTTTTCTTTTTATGGTGGGAAAAACTAAGACAACTCTAGCCCTTGACTTGGAATACATCTATTTGGAGAAAGAATGAGAAAGAATGAATAAAAAATAAGAGATAGATATAAGTAGAACAATATATGTGGCCATGAATATGTCTTTTGAACAGAGTGAATTTTCAATCACTGCTATCCACAACAGACCAGTTTGAATACTGTGACTGGTTTTAGGTTATTCGTGTGTTCTGACATTAATACGTATCTGGACTTTGCCCAGCCCTAATCGTTCGTAGTATAAACTTGAAATTTTACACATACTCCTCTCAATGATTAAGGAAGACATTTTTTATTTTTTTAATAGTACCCCCAATAATAGGTTTTTAGTGGGGGAGGTTTCAGTTTGCTATGTAAATTTATTCAAAACTTATCCCTTAGTTTATGTCTGGCAGCATCCGCTCGGGTGTTCTTAAATTTAGACTTTTTTCGGGATTACATCCCAACAAAATGCAGAAGAAGTAACTTAGTCATCTATCATCCTTTTTTCCAAATATCTTTAACTGATCACTCCCAATAGGGTGTGCTCCTTAAAGATATCTGTCACGGGGTTGTATTTTCATTAAGATAACTTAATTTTACCACCACCACTACCAGGTCAAAAGAAGCATACAAGATGACAGTGATTCATAATTTTCATTGAAATGGTAGTCTTTTTTGCTAATCTGTCTGTAACAAAATGACTTTTCCACTTAAAGGTAAGAATTTTGCTGATAAAAGTATCTCCTACCCACCATTCGGAACACTGGACTCTTCAACTTGAATAAATTCAGACACTTCAACAACAGAACTCAGTTACTTCCCTTGCATTGATTTTTTTTCTCTAAAATGTTTTCTCTATTTTCTCCTATGTCATTTTGGTTTAGTTAGTATCTTCACTACGTAGCAGTGCATTACTATAGAAAAGCATTGTAAATGAGGAAAAGAGGGATTGTCAGTGTTCAGGAATTGGGGCAAGTCCTATTGACAGAACAGAGCAAGTATTTTACAATGGAAATGCATTATAGATGAGGAAGGAAGGCATTGTCAGTAGTCAGGAATCATATCTAACGGTATTTTTATGTGGTGATTGAGAAAGGAAATAAAGAAGTTCAGCAGAAGAGAAAATAAGTTTTGTATACACCAGTTGAATTCAGAAATAATCACAACAGGCTAGATTGATGGCTGCTACTGATAATATGTAAGATAGACATCAGGTTGTTTAATAAAAGGGTAGAAAGAGGGAGGGGATGAATGCTGTTACTGATACTATAAGTGTGACAAACATGACTTTTATAATATATACTGTACCTATGTCGTAAAAAAATGATAGCATAAGGAACGCACAGTGTTTTATATATGTAGATAATGGGAAAAATAATGCAAGGGACATAACTCATCTGTAGTATCATTGAGCAAGTTTCATCCCTTTAGTAACAATGTTCATTTAAATGATTTGAGGTGTCACAGACAAAAAATAAACAATACATATTGTGTATTATTATCTTAGTAGAGAGGAAAAAATGTTTTAGTACATACCAGTTGAATTCAGAAATAAGAAAAGAATCACATCGAACACTTCCGTTGATTCTAATTCCTTTGCTAACATTTTCTTGACCAGACTGAAGATGCAGGACAACTATGATTCCGCGATAACAAGGTGCCAGATTCTGGATTGGAATTAGATTGGAATATTCTGGAGTTTGAAAGATATTTGGCACGGCATCAGTCTTCAAGAAATTCTGAGAGAAGCTGGTATTAGGCGTTGAAAGAAGCTTATTGATTCTTTGTTTACCAAAAGGATCAGTTAATGGCGCTGACAGATTTCCGAATTTGGAATCTAATGAAAGTATCCTAGAATGCAATAGGACAGAGTCAGATGAATTTGGAGACTGAATTGTCAAATTGAAAAGTCCAAGATCCTTGGAAATTTCATTTTGGAGAATTTCACTTTTGTTTTGAAATGATTTAGGAGAGGATGAATTTGAAAAAGGAATGGGAGGAGCTTTCAGTAGAGACGCGAATTGCTCTCGTAGAGAACTCTGTGGATTCGAGAAAGAGACATTGGTTTCCTTTGCAAATATCTCAGACTTTTCTACAAACTCTTGAATAACCGACTCAAATTTCTGAAGCAGATTTTTCAATTGCTCAATATAAAAAAGTGGAGGGGTGATTTTTTTTGCTATTGCAGAAACTTTCATCTTTGACCCCTGTAACAAAATGCATAGTGTTTTGTTTTCTAAAGCAACGGCTTGCAGAAAATACCGAGAATCATGTTCTGCATAGCCAAACGGCTTCTCTTTCTGATTTTGACATTCTGTAGGAAATAATTCGCGCCATAAGATAATTTGCTGGTTACCTTTCGAGGAATCGAATTCTAAGAGTTGGCTGAACTTCAGATAAAGATAGATGTCTTCAAGGTGTCTCGGAGATAATTGACTACAGAGTACATAACCATTACAAATCATACATGAACCAACGACATCTAGCAGGTTCTGTTGAGGAAGATTCTCGGATTTTTGGCTAGAGAAGTCAGCAAGTCCTGAACTACCAAGAATTTCATCAAATTTAAGTTGAATGATTTTTGGTAATGGAAGGAACGGTATATAATTTGAAAAAGGCATCAAGAATTTTTCATTATTTTGCGCTAACATGTGTTCTACAGAGTTGAAGATCTCATCCAGTTTTCTGTGGCATTTTTTTTGATGAAGTGCTGAATTAAAAGATCCATACAAAAGCCGTATTAGTCGTAACACACTGCCCGTCAATGAGCAGACCTCCTGACAACTGATAGTCTCTCTCCTAATCGCAAAGGCCATTAATTTCTCTCCTTCCTTGTAGTATCCAACACGAAACGTTAATCCTTGAGCAGAATGCAAAGTCGTACACTTTGCGGGTTGATCAGTTACGTCCTCCAAAGCATGAGATAGAACCAAAAATATTCCTTCAATCCCCAAAAGAGGATTGCCGTTCTTAGGGTACCAATATAGGGCTGTAGGTTCGTTATCCTCATCTTCTGCAGTTGAAGATGGTTTGAGTTCCAGACAGATGGCATTTAAGAATGCAGGTTTTAAATGCATTTTAAGGACATCATCAATATTTATGGAAGCAGTTTCAGTCACAATTGCAACTTTGGTTTCATTATCCTTGGTGAGTGGATGATTTTTTTCAGTTTTCTCCATTATCGGAATCTAGAAATTGATATAAAATATCCATTTGAACCAAAAGTGACTCAAGAATGTCGCAGGTCTCAGCAAATTGCCAAAATTCAGATAAAGCAAAGTAATTTTTCTCTCCTCAATTATTCTCGAGCTGGGCAGTGATTAATGGCCAGATCTTGCAAGCCACCAAGAACATTACACAGTCAAATTAAGCTGTAGGAGATCAAATCCAGAATGAACCGTTTCCAGGTTGCTTCCTGTTGTTTTGGGGTTTGACATACCTGTCTTTATAGCAATTTTACAGCCGTAGTTTACAGGGAAGGGAGGTTACTAGGTCTGTCAATAATTGAAATTCAGAAATGAATATAAAATATCCATCTTAACCAGAACACTCTTTATTGATACCAATCAGCCAAGTGGGCTACAGATTCTTCACATTTTGAGTGTCTACTTATGTGTGTGTGTGTGTGTGTGTGTGTGTGTGAGTCTCCAAGCTCTTCCGTTCACATTTTGAGAGCTAAAAACTTGAAAATTTGCATGAGTACATCACTAGACACCATCTAATCTTTTTAAAGTAGATTTTAGGAAAAAAAAAAAAAAATTTCCAAAGATAATTTCAGACAAAAGATCTATTTCTTTAGATAATTTTTAGATAATTTGTTCTGGTGCACGTGCAGGTTATGGTGATTCATTTATGTGCAGTGTAGATGTATTAGCATTATTTTCATAAATATTGCTTTTATGATGTCCAGTCATTTTGAATATCCCGAGAACCATTCAAAGAGTGTTTTAGACAATCAAACTCCATCTTGTTATTTTGTTATTGACACAACATTTTCTCCAATACATTCTGCAGCCTTCATCAGTAGTTCGGTACTCGTAGGAAAGTATCTTGAGAACCGGTTCGACAAAGTCCTGAAGTCTTCGGGTTTTCTGAAAGTACAAAAAAAAACTAACAAATTGAAGATTGATTTATTGTAAGTTGAAGTAATTTTTCAATCTTTTTACCCTATATGCCCGACTTTAAGATGAATTATCACTTATCACCATTGTTCTCTGACTTTATGAAAATTCACTCTGGTGGTATTTAATTTTGGATACTTGACACCCCCCACAAAAAAAAAACTACTTTTAGCTCTTTAATGTTCAATTATAATATGAGGCCAGATAAATACTTTTCCCCAAGTAAGAATAATAAGGAAGTGTGGCGGAATTAGTCTTCGATTAGAAACTGCCAACCATAACAGTCAATATAAGTTTCTTCAGTTTCCAAGTTGGTCCAGCTGGCTAGTGATGTATGTATTGATGTATGTATCCCACAAAAAGGTTGCACCAATGGAGATAGAAGGCTGAAAATTCTAAAATTTATTCCTTATTATATCTACAAAAAAGCTTTTTTGAGATTTTTCAAAATTCACCACCTAAACACGTTTTTAGTGGGGGTTCAATTTGCAGTGAAAGTTGATGCTGAATTAATCCCTCATTTTGTGTCCGGCAGCATTAATGCTTGTTTTTTGAAAATTCAGACTTTTTTTTTAGTGATTATTATCCAACAGAATGCAACTTGATCATCGCTTTTCAAAATTTTCTTTAAATGATCACAACAAGTTATGCTGCCCGAAAGGACATAGGTCATTAGATGGTTTCTTTAAACCGAACTAATTATCCTTTAATTTTTATAAGCCTCAAAAAATTTTAAGCTTCAAGAATGTGTGGTTAAGATATGAAGTCAGGTAAACATTTTCCCTTAAAAAAGAATTAATATTCTTCACTTTTTGGATGCCTAGATGTTAAGATTCAATTCTAAGATGCCTGAATTGTTTGAAACCATTATAGATCAATGAATGAATTACTTTTCTCGCCTTTTCTAAAAAAGATTGAATTTCCATAAAACAAGCATGAATACTGCCACATACAAACTAAGGGACCAGTTTAGTATAAACCTACATTATAAATTTAACCTCCCACTAAAAACCTGTCAGGGAGTGGGGAAACCAAAAAAAAAAAAAAAAACATTTTTTCTAGACATGATAAGGAATAAATGTTAAAATTTTCAGCCCTCTGGCTCTTTTGAACTTCAAACAAAAATATGTGTCTACAAGGTGTCTTGGAGATAAACAACTACAGAGTACATAACCATTGCAGATTTACCAGGCTTCCCTAGGCAGATGGGACGTAACTTTGAATTTCACAGACAGCTTTTTCTGTATCATGACACATACATAGCCAGCTAACCAAACCAACTTGAAAACTGAAGAAACCTATGTTAATGTTGACAGTTTCTAAATATCTGTGCATAGTAACTTATAGAAATAGAGATCAATGAAATAATGAATAAATAAAATTGAAAAACAAAAACAAAAAAAAAAACACACACACACACACACAATTTACATTATTTTTATATGCAAACTCCTCACACAATAGAAATAAAATATCTGTACCTCGTATAAATGTGTCCAAGAACTAATTATCTAAAATTATCTAAAGAAATAGATCTTCTAGCTAAAAAAATACCAGCACAAGATTTGGGAATCCCTTGCATAAATGAATCACAGTAACCTACATGTGTACCAGAACACATTATCCGAAAGAAATAGATCCTCTATCTAAATAATACCAGCACAAGATTAGGACATTGTAGGTTGGTCCCTCACATAAATGAATGTGTGCCAGAACAAACAATCTAAAAGAAATAGATCTTTTATCTGAATCATCTAAAATATACCAGCCCAAGATTTGGGCATTGTTGGTCCAAAATGACCATAGAGACCCCAAAAAAGCATCTTTCTGAAAAAACAAAAACCGGTTTTTAAATGGTACCTAGTGATGTACTCATGCAAATTTTCAAGGCAGTAGCCAAAAAAATATGACCAGAAGCACCCAGAGGCACACAAAGACACCATAATAAATAACCATGCCTTGCATATGTGAATCACCATAGCCCGCACATGTACCAGATATAATTATCTAACAAATTATCTAATATCTGAGAAAAAAAAAAAAAAAGATTTTCTATCAGAAGTTATCTGAAAAAAATACTAGCTCAAGATATGGATGTTGTCGGTTGGTCCAAAATAGAGATAAAGACAAAAAAAAGAACTTTTCTGAAAAACAAAAATATCATATATAGATGGTGCATAGTGGTATACTCATGCAAATTTTAAAGATTGTAGCCTAAAAAAATGTGACCAGGAGCACTCGGAGACACACACACGCACCTCCTTCTTCTGGCCTTTTCAGCATTGATTAAAGTGTAGTATCCGTTCCCCGGCAGAGCCCGCAGCGCTGGTACTGACGCTTGCCTGCTGACTGGGCCGGAGATTGTATATGTCAAAGACCGAGTGCGCCAATGCAATGTCTCAGCCATTGAGGTTCTACTGAGGCTGCGCATTGCTAGGCACATTGGGAGCCTTCGGGTTTCCTTTCTATTACTCAGCCCAGCTGCAGCGCACACGGCGCCCTAGGGCAGTACTATTCCATTGTGCTCAACAGAACAGGTCAGGCTAATCCTGACGCTTTCGTGGCGGCGGTTGCTTTGGTTGCTTAGCAACCAAAGTCACGTCAGCTGGAGATATTTTTCAAGGGTGTCTCCTATTTTCCCCACGTAAAGCCCCGACCTTGTGTCACATTTTGCTCTGGTGGGAGAGTAAATAAATAGCACACACATACACACACGCACTCCAGACAAGCAAAGAGAGAAGAATCTGTAGCCCACTTGGCTGGATGGTCGGGCAGGCAATTATGGGACTCTGGTGATTCGATAATTAAGCAAAAGTTAACAATTCTCTCTAGTTCATTCATGACAGCATCTCTCATTGAATTAAAATGCAAGAAGATACTTGATATCAGAAACCGTCAACATAAGTTTCTTCTTTCTTCGTGTTGGTGATGCTGACTTTGTATGTATGTATGTGTGATATGTATAGGCCACACCAATGGTGCTAGAGGGCTGAAAATTCAAACATTTACTCCTTATTATGTCCATGAAAAACACTTTGGTCTTCTTTTGAAAATTCTCCCCCTCGCCAAAATATATTGGGGGCAATTTACAATGTACGTTTCGGCTAAATTGGTCCCTTGTTTGCGTCCAGTTGCATTCAAGCTTGTTTTTTTTTTGAAAATTCAATCTTTTTAGTGAATATAAGGTGAGAAAAGTAATTTATTTATCCAATTTTTAAATTAATCGCTCCCAACATGGTATGCTACCAAAAGTTATCTTCTGTTATTCATTTTTTTATCGTAAACTATTGTTATCAATTTTTGACTATTATTTTCTCCTCATAATGATTTCCTATTAATGATCAATCAATAAGTTACTTTTCCCTTCTTTTTGGGGGCAGTGATTGCTAAAAAGTCTCAATTTTCAAAAAACGGGTGGGCATAAAATAAGGGATCAATTTAGGAAAAACCAACATTGCAAATTGAACACCCAACAAAAAAAAACATTAGGGGGGGTTAAAACGATGTCTTTGGCTGACGTGAGGAGTAAATGTTGAAAATTTCAGCCTTCTAGCTACATTGTCGCCTCTACGCGTGTGACATACTGGGCCAACCGGCTTGAACATTGAGAAATCTATGTTGACAGTATTTGTTGTCGTTTTCTAATAACTTGTGATAATGAGTTTTTCTTTACTTAATCAATGTGATAAGATATTTATTTACTGTTTTAAAACGTGTAATTATCGGCTTTCATGGAAATAACCCCAAAACCCGAATTAAAAAATTGGAAATGTTGAGGTTTTTACGTATTTTTTGCATTAAAGAATTTTTTTAAAAAAAGTTTAGCTTCAAAAACTCATCAGCAGATAACTGAAAAATGTGAACGTTTTAGATTCAGTTCAGTATTTTTTTTACTTACATTGTACATTCTTGGATTATTTTCCTAAAAAAAACCCAAACAAACAAAAAAAACTAACTTTTCGTTTCTACTGCATTAGAAAACCAGAAAGCACCCGAAGAGCGCATATCTCAGCCAATGCCATTATCAAGGGAAGTAATTGAGTATGGATCCACCCAAAAATTTGAACACTTACTCTGTGGCTAATCGCCTACCTTTTCACGAAATTTAAATTAATTTTATTGAGAAGATCAAGCATATCGTAGTCATGTATTGATAAATGTATCAAAGAATGGGATAATATCTCTGGATCCGCCCCCAAGTCCAACCAAGTCTTTCTTCTTACCACATTTCAATGAAATTAGAGATAAATTTCAATAAAATTTTGGAGATATCGTGTGGACAGACCGACGGAAAGACGAACAAAAACGAATAAATATGATTTTCTTGGCGATTTTTGGTCATCCCGTGCGTGACCTTAATCAAAAATACTATCAGGCAGATTCCTCCTTCATCGGCTTGAAAAAATTACGTTTATCTTTCTTGCTGTTCTTTTGGGCGTGTAAATGAGGCTCCTGATTCCACCTCCCACTTCATGCTATTTTCAAGAAATTACTCCAACCCTATTCTTCTGACCCCCCACTTTTTAATCTTGATACGAAAAGAGATCCCGCCCAATAGGTTGTCTATTAAAACCTCCAACTTCTCCACCACCTTTAGCAAACGCGTTATCTGTCACTGGTAAAAAGGATGGTATAGCAAAGAAAAACTGAAAGAGTAAAGAATCATTACCCATTTGGTCATCCGTAGTTCGTAAAGAAAGTTGCCCGATGGAGAGAAAACAGAAGTTTTTTCGTGGACGATGAGCCTTCATCGGTCTAAACCAAAGATTTTTCGGTTCAGAAGAGTAGTCTTCCTTTCCCGTGGATTAAATTTTCTCTCTATTGTGTAAATTCCTGGTAAAATCGGATATCAAGTATTCAATCTAATCTGACAGAAGGAAAAAATATCAATTTCCCACAAACGGAATCACAGGTTGGTGTTCGGGACTGGATAAAAAAAACTTCAAATATGTAATGTTTTTTTCAGCAAGGCAGGCTCTCCCTACTTGGAAGACTGGCGCAACACAATCTTTCTAGCTCCATTTGGGTTTGAGATACATTGAGTTTAAATGGAGAGGTTAAATCAGAGTAGCAGTTACGTATCCACCCAATCCAGATTTTGAAGAGAGTGGGAGACCGGAAAAAAGTCAGAACTTTAGTTTCTGGCTAAGCAAAAAGTTATACGATTTTTTAAAAAAATAAGTAAATAATACTTTAAATTCGTTTAATTTATGGTAATAAAAATAATAAATGATTTTTCATGAAAACAAGCTGTATTTTAGTTCGTTTAATCCAAAGAAATAAAAATAGTATTAGTTTAGATAAAATAAGGAATATAGTTGGTATTCAAAGAAAATTGAAATGATACCCGTCAAAACAAAAAATCCGAGTTACAAATATTCTCTAAAAATTGGCAACACGAATTTTTTTTTTCGAAATTAGATAAAATCAAAAACCCTATAATTAGTAAATTATCACTTCAAAAAAATTATACTTAATTAAGATCTTAAGCAAATAATCGAGGAAATATGGAGAAAATCCACTGGAATCTGTGAGGCTGAACTTTAGATTTGAGAGAAGAGAGAATGAAAGAAAAATATCAAAATAATCTATTGATATATTATGAAAATGATTTTTTTTCCTTTTTATGTCAGTTCATTTCAAAAACGGTCAGAAGTTTCAAAATATTTTTAAAAATTTAAAAATTAAAACTTCAAATTCCCTTATTTCTATTATTATTCGGACTATCCTCATCTTGGTTGTTTTTCATACAACGTTTCGGCCGTTGTACTCTACGGCCCTCATCAGGTATCATCTGGTAGGTGTGGGGGGGAGTAACGAATTCCCTCTAATTCGTAATCAATTATTGAAGATATTTGTAGGTTAATGGAATAAAGACGAAGAGTTGAAAGGAAGAAGAGAGACAGAAGAGGAAGAGCAGATGGGAGAGGGGGAACTGAAAAGGAGAGGGAATAAGGAAGAAGAGAGGGGGGAAGAGGAGAAGAGAAAAGGAAGCAAAGAAGAAGAGGAAAAGAAGAAGAAGAATAGAAAATGAAGAGAAAGCTGACGCGGAGGAAACATGGAGGAGGGAGAAAAGATAGAGGAAGAAAAGTAGGGAAGGAAATAAAAAAGGAGAGAAAGAAGATGATGGAAGAACGGAGGAGAAGGAGAAGTACAGAAGAAAGCGAGGAGGGGGACAGATAGATGAGGGGAGGAGGAGGAAACGAAAAAGATGGAGAAAGAGAAGAAGGGAAGGAAGTAAAAAAAAGAGAGAAAGAAGATGATGCAAGAACGGAGGAGGAGTACAGAAGAAAGGGAGGAGGCGGAAAGAAGGACAGATGGGTGAGCAGAGGAGGGGGAAACGAAAAAGATAGAGAAAGAGAAGTGTGACAGGAAGAGCTAATTCAGTCTTGTCACTAGCGAGTGCACCATCCCAACCCCCCCAGGGGAGAGCCTGTCACATGTGTCAGTGTCATCGTAGTGCAATATTGTAAATGACAGCACAAAGGAAAAAGGGCGACGTTTAGTCGGGAGTCATTTCATTGTGACACGCCCAACCCCTGTCACATCGGGTGGGGAGAAACCATAGAAATACACCTGACCCTTGTCACTTGGAGCAGGGTGCTCAACAGAAAGATAACACGGAAGTGAGAAAGAGAAATGCCTGTGTCTACTGTTTATAGTAGCATCTTTCTCGATCGTTTTTTAGATCAGGGATTCTACCTTTCTAGTCAGTACTACCTGTCCAATGTTACTTGGGGAGGAGATGGGTGCCCGCTGCTCCTTTCCGAGAGTGTATGTGTGTGGAGGGGGCAAAAGCATATATTTCCGGGTTGGGTGAGTGGATTTATTAAGGGGTATTCGCAGTAGCATCTCTGTTAGAGAAAAAGTAGGTATTTTGCGATGAAATCGAGAAAAGGGCAGGATTTTTTTCAGGACTTATTCCAACAAATGTAGAATGACTCATGTACACAGATCCCGACCAAGGATGCCAGATCAGCCATTTTCCGGTTAGATCTGGCCGGTATCCCCGCTATTTAGCCGATAAAATCTGACCATCTATATGCATTAATTAGCCGATTGAATCTTATTTTATAGCCAACTCGAAACATTGTATATTCAATATTTCAAGCCGTGAATTGTTTGAAAAAAGAGGGGATTTAGCCGTTTTTAGCTATTTTTGAAAGTCAATCATAGCAATTCTAACTACGAAAGAAAAATATTTTTTCATAATTTTCATTAATTTCCAACTTGAGATCGATGAATTTAATTTTAGCTGAAACTTTCATTTTGGGAATAATTCTGGAGTCAAATACTCTTTTTTTCTTAGGCAAATCCACTCTAAATCTGGTGTTTAGAAACGTGAATATACGATTTTTGGAATTATTTGTTCTGGATTCTTGGAATATAGTTATTCAATTTGATAATTGGGCTTCAAATGTATGTATGATATTTTTAGCCATATAGTTAGCCGAAACTGGTAAAGATTTAGCCATTTTAGCCAATTTGGGGAAAAATTTCAGCCGGAAAGATCAGATTTGATTTGGCAACATTGGACCCCGCATACAGAATATCTTTCCTCTCACTCGTATTCCCCTCTCTCTCCGCTCCCTTTTATTTTGCACTCTTACACACAACCACACAACGCCAACCAGTGTTGCCAATACAAAACTCTAGTTCGTCTGCTAAAAAGCGCTAAATATCTTTTTCAAAAATTGCCAAAAAGCACCCCAAATGGCCCAATTCAAGAGCCAGTGCTTTGCTTGGTCAGGGCACCCCGTCAGGACTGAACTACGCAATAATAATGGTCAGCTCACTAACCGGTTCGCTAACCAATCCACGGTGACGTATCTTCTTCCTGATAAGCTGGCTGCTAGGGTACTTACATCAGTACCTGATATGGTATTTCTTGCGGTCAATCGTCCAAGTTCTTACTTGATATGACACAGCTTCACAAAATGAAACCTGTGCTTTCTTCAGTGTGATTCGTCAGTAGCCATCATCGCAGTCGTTCACAGCATCCTCGTTTTAATCCTTTGGCGTCATCGGTTGGTGTTCGAGTTCAGGTGAATCTGGAATCCAAATGTCAATTTTATCCTCTCTCCGATATACATGTCCTTCCCACTTAAAAGATAGGCGCATCAGCACACCCTTTCAATCCTTCATTTTCCCCTAGATATCTGAAGGTAAGCTTGGATAGATATATGAAAAATCCGCCCACAAAACCTTTGTTGCACCCGGGTTATCTCAGCCCTGAACTGTTTGTAAGCATCGGGTGCTCCACACTCGTGGGCTTGTGTCCAACTTCACACTCGAGAGGAGGAGATAAGGGTGATTTTAGATCCCCCCGAGCTTTAATACTAGTTCACCCACTGCATTTCTAACATTATACAATGGCCGTGGCCCCCAGGTTTGGGAAAACCTGCTCTGAATGCTGGAGTGGGTGAGATTTAAGCCTCCCGGGCCCCCATCTCCAGCTACGTTCCTGGTCGTAGATTTACCAACTATAGTGAAGACCCATCGGTACCGAACACCTGCTGCTATCTTGAGATGCCCTCTCTTTTTGCGTATCAGTTGTGAATTTTCCAACATAGCAACAAAATGTAAACAAATCTTTCGTATATTTCTTTTAATTTTGGTGGGTGGCTGGGTTAATTCGCGAACAAAATTCTTCTCCCTCATTGACTATAGAGCCACAAGGAGAAACGTGTTCGCCAGTTTAAACCTCACCCCCTGAGAAAACGTACAAGAGACTTGTTTACGCGTTGTTGCTATGATAGAAAACTCTGAACTGATACGCAATAAAGATAAACAGCAGGTGTTCGTACAAAGATAAGATGTGAATACTATATTGTTAGTGTGGATTTGTATATATATATATATATATATATATATATATATATATATATATATATATATATATATATATATATATATATATATATATATATATGTGTGTGTGTGTGTGTGTGTGTGTGTATGTGTGTATGCTCAACAAGATGGTCCAGGAAAGAAAAAAGCTCTCCTATTTCGAAGTAGGGTATTTCTTCTGACTGTGTGACTAAAAATAAATGCGCATCTATTTTCCAACTGGGATAATCAAAACATTTTATTAAAATCACAATCGCCCGAGAAAGTAAGCAGTCGACATGATTATAAACAAAGGTGGGAGCAATATGTTCCTGTGGTCTTAACAGCTGTGCACTGCCAAGCCGGATAACTGAATTTAGATCCAGATATTCGGATCAGAAGACGTTCGAATCCCGACCATTAACCTCATTTCTCCAAGTATCTTATTTTTCTTCGAGTATATTTGTTCGTTGTAATAAGCAATGGCCTAGAAAATTTTAATTACATTTACCCAGGTTCTAAAAATGATTTACACACTTGAGACTTTAGTTGATGTGTAACGTATCAGTAAGAGATGTCCAAAGAGACAAAAAAAAAGTATTCCATTTTCTTTAATATTTCAAGTACGAATCCGACCTCAATTTGATAATTGATTTCTTTTACATCTTCTCTTATGAACTACGATCTATTTTTCCTAAGGGATTTTATAATCATTCCATTCCTAATGAATGGGAAAGATACTCAATTGTTTGAGTGAGAAAAAAAAATCCCATTTGACACCTGTCAATTTCAAGTTGTTTCTCCGACATGTGCATCAGCACAGTATATAATTGGTAAACTTCCTGGTTCCAGCCTGAAATTGTAAAGTGTTTGTTTTCTTCTTTACTCAGAAATAAAGAGTAAAATCAATTATTTTTTTTTTATAAATTTCCATTTAATATACAGCCTAAAAATTATACATGAATTTAAAAACCGATGTTGCATAAATGTAATTGATTGAATGAGAGTACTTTCGTGACAATTTCGGGGCCCTGAAAAGGGCCATTGGAATTCTTGGAGGTGATGGAACAGCTCATTTACTTGGCTGGTTTCTGGGTCTTCTTGGGCAGAAGAACGGCCTGGATGTTGGGTAAGACACCACCCTGGGCAATGGTCACTCCAGACAAGAGTTTGTTCAATTCTTCGTCGTTACGGATGGCCAACTGCAAGTGACGGGGGATGATTCTGGATTTCTTGTTGTCCCTGGCGGCATTTCCTGCCAACTCGAGAACCTCTGCGGCCAAATATTCCATGACTGCAGCCAGGTAGACAGGGGCTCCTGCACCCACACGTTGGGCATAGTTGCCCTTACGGAGAAGACGGTGGATACGGCCGACTGGGAATTGAAGTCCAGCACGGGATGAGCGAGTCTTGCTCTTTCCCTTAACTTTACCTCCCTTACCACGTCCAGACATTATGATAGAAGTAGTAGCTTTGAAGAAATAACAACTACGATTGAAGCGAAATCGGCAAGTTCACTGTTATATACGTGGCAAGTGGCTCCAGTACACTTTCGCTGAAATTCACAAAGAAAACGATTTATTGACCAATCAGAGTGCTCGATAGAAGAAAAATACGTTTTTCATAAGCTCAATACTGCTGGAGCCTGTATTAATGACGAAGTGAGGGAGAAGGTTACGTGTGTATCTTTTTCGACCAATCACGAACAAGGACACAAACGTTAGCGTGACGCCCCGCATTAATCATCGTGTCAGGAGCCTTCTTTCCGCATATAAATTGAAACTCAATCGAATTTTCCCGTCATTCATAAATATCGCTTGTTGTTATAAAATGCCACCCAAAATAAGTTCCAAAGGTGCTAAGAAGGCCGGTAAGGCCAAGTCCAGCCGGCCTGATGGTAAGAAGAAGAAAAAGAAGAGGAAGGAAAGCTATTCGATTTACATCTATAAAGTCATGAAACAGGTCCACCCTGACACTGGCATCTCTAGCAAAGCCATGTCCATCATGAACAGTTTTGTCAACGATTTGTTTGAGAGAATCGCTGCTGAAGCCAGTCGTCTCGCCCACTACAACAAGCGCTCGACCATCACCAGCCGTGAGGTGCAGACCGCTGTCCGTCTCCTTCTGCCCGGAGAATTGGCCAAACATGCTGTATCTGAGGGTACAAAGGCCGTCACCAAATATACTAGCAGCAAATAAAATTTAGTCATGAACCAAGATATGCACCCAGGCCCTTTTCAGGGCCACCGACCAAATCTAGAAAGATCTTAACCCCACTAAGAACTAATGCGATGTGAAATAAAACATATGAATGAAAATTTTATCTGAATAAAAATCAATATCTGAGAAAATAATTATGTCATACAAAAGAAGCCTATCTTCAATTGATATTCTAAAAAGAATTTTGAATTAATCATGCTTAAAAGCATTCGATTCAATTCAATTATTCAAAATTCATTGCACCAAGAAAGCTACCCTTGATGTAAATCGATCAAACACATCTTCAACGAAATTTAAATTAGTTACGCAAAGAAGCTCATCTAAAACAGTAATAAAAACTTATATACAAAGGTTAAGACATTTAGCACACTTGGAAGAAACCTACATTTGATTTAAATCAATTAAGAATTTAATTTTAAAACTCTGCAAGTTAATTAACCTTAGAAGCCTACGTTCAATTTATGAAGAGTGAGTGAATTTTAAGAAATTAACTACTCTAAGAAGCCGTTATTTAATCTGAATCGGTTACCGAAATATTTAAGGTATATTTCAGAAATAAGTTGATAGCGCCAAGGAGCTGGTATTTAATTTGGATCTGTTATAAAAAAAAATATATATGAAAAAGTTAGCATTATTAATCGATAGGAAATGAGATTTCGCAGCATATCAATTTGAAAATTCACGTCTTAATTGTAATGGATTGGTCTACCAATGAAGCTTTTTGACTTTACAGTTGCATTTGAAGACGAAGCGAAAAAATTAAAATACAGAAGTAAAAAGATGTGGGATTGTTCGTAAAATTCAATTATTTTCATTGAATTTTCACAAATCATTTCTGATTGCTTTCGTTGAAGGCTAAGTGGCAGCATGTCTTCTCGGTACTCAAGAACTCATCCATCTATTTATCTATCCGTCTGTTTCCACCCATCTATCTATTAAAAATCTATGCCAGACTCTTCATATCTATCTGTCTATCTATCTATCTATCTATCTCAGTCTGTTCATATCTATCCATGTGTTCGTTCCTATCTCTTTCTATCTATCTATCTATCTATCTATCTGAGTTTGTTCATCTCTCTCTCTCTCTCTCTCTCTCTCTCTCTCTCTCTCTCTCTCTCTCTCTCTCTCTCTCTCTCTCTCTGTACATACATATACATCTGTGAGTGTTATGTATTTATCTCAGTTTGTTCATCTATCTATCTATCTATCTTTGCTATCCTCACAGGAGACCTGTTTTTTATGGACTCTTCGAACCTTTCCTTTCCAATTAAATAGGATTTTTTTTGTGAGAAGAGACTCAAATATTTTTTACATTATAAAATATCAGTAAATATTCACTTTAAATCAGTTATGAAAAATTCGTTTTCTTCATCATTGAAGAAACATCTCAAGGCATGCTAATCCAAAAATCCAAGTACGAACTATAACTAAAAAGCTTACAGAGCGCGGACAAGCCTGTCAACATCATTGGCGAGGTTGGGGGGTAATTTTACATGAATCCGACTCCAAATTTAAACCACTTCTTCCAAGGTCCATGACTCATCTTTCTATGAATTTTAGTGAAATTCAGAGATATTGTTTGGACAGACATGAAATTTTGGCGACATTATCTGTTGTCGACATATAACTACGACTTAAGGGGAGGTAATCTTGAATGAATCCACTCCAAAATTTAATCACTTCTTCTGTAGCTTATTGCCCACCCTTCCAGCAAGTTTCCATTGGATTGGAAATGATTGAAGACTTCAGAGGTATAGCGCGGAGAGCCATGATCGTATACATGAATGTTTTGGAAAAAAAAAGAAAATATCTCTCTATCATGGGCGTCTCGCTGCCAGTTCTCCGGGGGGGGGGATGCAAAAGGATAATTTCCCAGGCTATAGGGAAATGTATTTGGAACATAAGTGAAGATCAATATCGTATTTTTATATGGTTAGATTTAGTTGGGGTTACAATCGTGCGGCATCACATCCATTTAACTATAATGTTTCTAATTTTCAACAACCCCACCCTCGTCCTATGGGAGAAGGTGTGATCCAGAGTTGTTTACCCCCCCCCCCCGTCCCGTGGTTGCCTATGTTTGTTTATAGTAATAAAATTAATTTACAAATTCAAGAATTTTTATTCTTCAGAGACATCTTTTCGATTGCGTATATCTTTTCCTTATTGTAAAAAGCAAACCCGGACGGACGCCCTTGCACTCAATCATAAAAGAAATCCTGGATCCACCCCTAAATTTAACCAACACTTCCTTACCTCCAATGACCATCTCTATACACAAAATCTTATAGAAATGCATAGAGTACTTTCGGAGAAATCTCGTTGACAGACTGACAGACAGAAAAACGGAAAGACAGAGACGAGCGAATACATGTCCCTCCCTCAACTTCGTTGCTGGGGGTAATTAATGTATTAACGAAGCTCAGACTTTGAAATCGGATTTAAAGATAAAGCGAACACTCGAAATAGAGAGATACTGAAGTAATCATTTCCTCTCATCATTTAAACCTCTCTTAACGGAGTTAAAGAGGTATGTATATTCGGTCACGTCAGCATGTCTGTCCAGACAATATATCAAAGTTTTCAACAGATTTCAACGAAATTTTGTGAAAGGGTTGGCTATGATATAAGGGAGAAGCGATTAAAGTTTCAGGCGGATCCGGGATTTCTTTTTCATTGAGAGATATTTTTCCGTTTTTTTTTCAACACATTTATATACACACTCATGATTGTCAATATGATATCTCCAAATGTTCTCAATGAAATTTTGTAAAAGGATGAGTTATTGGCCATAGAGGAAATAATTGAATTTAAGGGCGGATCCATGCACATCTCCCCCCCACACACACATAGTAGTTATAGGTTCACTCTAAAATATATCATCTTATGCGCTCTCCAAGTGCCGTGTGTTTCTGTCTCACTGTCTGCCCACAGGATATCTCCGAAAGTTCTCAATGAATTTCAATGAAATTTCGTGGAAAGGTGGCCAATGAACTGTGGAAGAAGTACTTAAATTTGGGGGCGGATCCATACACGGTTACCACCCCATTGTAAACCATAATTATTCATTTTTGACTACTATTTTCCTTCATCATAATTTTTTAGTTGTTTTTATTACAACTATCACTGCCACCTACGGCAGTAAGTAAGCAGATCAGAAATTAGTTTTAAGCTTCCAATGAGATTCAAACTCATGTCAGTCTAGTCGGGCCTAATGCACCTGTGCGATAAAATCAACTAAAATAGAAAATTCTCAGAGAGTGCGTTGCCTCTGATAACGCCATTGTCAGGGGAGTAATTGCCCATGGATCTGCCCCAAAATTGAATCACTTCTCCCGGGGCATATTGTGCACCCTTATACAAAATCCCATTGAAATTCATTGAGAACTTTTGGAGTTATTGCATTGGCAGATATGAACATATATATAAATGTATTGGGAAAAAAACCCATAAAATACCTCTCAATCAAAAAAGAATTTTCTGGAACTGTTCCAAAATTTAACCATTTATTCTTTACTCGCTTCAGATATGTCTTGTGGATAGACGGAAAGATAGACGTGTCCGAATACATATGGGAAACCGGGGTAAAGAAGATCAAGGGGCTCAATGAATCATTATGATTCACAAATTTTTGTGAATCATTCTAATTTACAAGATGGCAACTAAGTCTTGATCTGAAATCAATACACCTGCTATCAGATTTTGAGAAAGACTTCCCTGCTTGCTGTACAGTGTGCAAGCTAAGAGATCTAATTTTAAACCAAAAGTAATATTCAGAGGTGCTCTTTCTTTCATTATAGAGCCTCAACTATTCAGAATTTTTTCTTATTGTACTATAGGAGGTGAAATTAAGATTGTCTTGGAATTATTTCTAGTCTGAACTGCAGTCACTGCACTTGCTCTTTAAGGAGATGTAAAGTTATCTATCTCAATGGTATACGTGGGGCACAGTGGATCCCTCCTAGGACTGATCCACTTCAATCCCTTAAATCAAAATTGATCCAGTCGATTTATTTCATGTAGTTCATTAGAAAACTAGGAGAGGGTTTTAATTCCACTTCTGTATCATTCTCTTTTCTTTTTTTAAATTGCTTTCGAGACTGTGAACGTAATTTTGTGTTGAACGTTTCCTTTAATAATCTCAACTTCTAACAATGAATGTTTGAGAGATTTTTATGATCACTTTTTGTAACATAATCTTCAACCCTTTGATAAATAATTTAATAAAATATGTCATTGGTTTCATTCTGAAACTTCTTTGAATCATTCAATCTTATATTGATTCTCTGTTTCAGGGTGGATGGGTGATGATTCACTGTGTACCAGGGCTGGGGCAAAGTGGATTAGAGATGATAATTTAAAAAAAAACAAAAATAAGTGTCGGCCAGCTGCTAACTTTCCCATCTCCATAAAACCTATTTCACAGCGGACAAAGTTGATCTTCTTTTTTTTTTATGCAAATTTATTAATAAAATTAGCTTCTACCTACAATGAATTATTCCTGATCCACTGTGCCCCGGTTTCCCCTATACCTTCCAAACTTTGTTGGCTGAGGGAAAAATTAATATGAAGGTAAATAGTAATCAAAAACTGATATATACAGAAGTGTTGGTTGAATTCGTTTTCATTTGAAAAAAGAGAAGTTGAGTCCTTTCTTAATTTTTCCTTTAAAATCACATGATGTGAACTTTTACAGATTTCTACCTCTACAGAGACTTCCAAGACTGTCAGTTACAATTTCCATCGATCATAGCTCACACTTCTGTAATGTTTTCATCAGTTGTTGAAGTGTTGTCCAGATTTTGTTTGTTCAAATACTTATGATCTATACTTTTTTTTCATATATGAATTATCATCAATAAAAAATGTGGCTCAAAAGTATTTGATCTAGCACAAAATCTGTTTTCATTTCCTGAGATTATAGGGGCCATTATGAATTTTGAGTGTGGGGGGGGGGGGTAAAATTAATGTATTAGTTTGGCAACTCCTCCATTTAGCAGTGTGAGTTCACTTTTTAAATATCCTTTATAAATTCTGAACAAGATTTTTAAAGGATAGAGATAAAAAACTGGCATCTCTTTCATTTAACAATTCGATTTAAAAATTTTTTCAAGAAATTTAGAATGCAGAACAACAAAATATAACTAAATAAATGCCTTCTATATTGATAACACAAAAATTGCAAAATGTCTCTGTTTTTAACTCTTAAATTCAGATGGTTAGAAATAAATGTCAGTTTTCTTCAAATACTCGGGACAAGTACTGTATATCATGTGGGAAAAAAAAACTCATAGCTTTTATGCCACACAAAATAAGTTAAGCATTAGTTACTATAAAATCTATAGTGAAATTATCAATTAATAGTATTGTGTAATTGGTAATTAATAGTATTGGATTGTCAGGAATTATTAGTAGTGAATAATTAGTAATTGAGAGTATTGTATAATCAGGAATTTTAATAGTATTGCATAATTAGGAATAAATAGTAATTTATAATTAGCAGTTATCAGTATTGTATGAGGAATTGATAGAATTGAATCATTGTTAATTAATGATATTGAATAATTAGGAATTATCAGTATTGTATAATAAGGAATTAATAAGTTGGGCCTTAATAAGTTTAGAGCTACAGAACTCTTTCCGCTCTTCTCACACTAACTCAAACCTAATATATTCAAATTACCCCCTTGAGGAATATGCACCCACATTCAGAATCATTGCAAATAAGAAAGTCTTTTTATCCTCATTCCTGCCCATTCCTTTATTGTTCATTTAGATACTAATAGAATCTATAATTTATAATACGCGGGACTTCGGATTTCATCAAAAGTTTGATATCAGGTCAATGAAAAAAAGTGAAGTTACCTCCCTTGCTTCGTAATTTTTTTTCACCTCTGGGCAAAATTCCATTTCATTTTGACAACATAGGTTATCAAAAACTTGTATATACCCGTAAAAAATGACGGGGTAATTCATGTACGGATTCAAGCATTCCAATTTTCAGTTATTTTTAAAAATATAGTGTTAGTACTTGAAATCTTAAGATGAAATGTTATTTTTAAAAATCACACGCAGTATGAAATAAGTCATATTAGGGAAACTTATCTTATTAAGAATATAATGTTTTCCATGACAAAATAAAATTGAATACTGATTTACAAAAGAAAAAATCCAGTGACAATTTTCTATGAAAGAAACCAAATCTATGAATTCTTCGCTGAGAATTTCATTCCATAACTTTTTATATTAAGAATTTTTTCATAATAGATTTGTTGGAAAAAAAAAAACAAAATAAAAATGAAAAAAATAAGAGGATTGTAAGAAGTTGTCCAATAATTGAGAAAAATTAAATAATTTTTCTGAAAAAGTGGCATCTCTATAACGTGACCACCGTTATGATAAATCTGGCCTTTTTGAAAAGAATTTGGCCATGAACTTTTCGGTTTTGTAATTTTTAAATTTTCAGTCATTTTTTACTACAAACAATCATCATTATTATTTTTTGCATTTGACTATTTTTGCAAGTTTTTGACCAGAAACATTTCCAACAATCTAGCAACTGTGCGTTCCTTTTCCCCTGTCTGGCAATGATAAAAATGGCTACAGTTAGGACAAAGAGAGTCTCATTCACTCCCTTAATAAATGGTTCTTTCTATAGATCACTCCCTCAAGCAATGACTCTTTTTCTTCTTTAAGTCGCTCACACAGGATTTAATTGACACATTGAAATTTTCATGCAATAATCATTGCTCTCACAAGAGCCAATCTCATTTATTTCTATCATTATTCGGACTATCCTCATCTTGGTTGTTTTTCATACAACGTTTCGGCCACTGTACTCTACAGCCTTCATCAGGTATCATCCACATAGACACATAGCGTAGTGGTTACAGAATCAGACAAAATTACTGCAAGTAATCTGATGGTTCTAGGTTCAATCCCAGTGTGAGACAATAATAATACTACTAATGCTAAGAAGGGAGTGCGGTCAATATACCTCCGTCGGTTAAATAAAGGGTTCGGTTTGTTACTTCCCCACACCTACCAGATGATACCTGATGAAGGCCGTAGAGTACAACGGCCGAAACGTTGTGTGAAAAACAACCAAGATGAGGATAAGTAGCTCTGTCATGATATGCGAAAGAGGGAGGAGACGTTAGCTGAAGACCTGAGGAGACTTATTGTCACTCAGCCTTCAGCGATAACCACTGGGCAACCGGTGTGAAACTGTAAATCGTAGAATTACTGCGACCTATGAGTACTAGGAGAGGAGGGCTGGAGACTTGAGGAGACTTGCTGTCACTCAAACTCCAGCGGTTACCACCAGGCAACTGGTGTGAGATTCCTAATAATAATAATACCTCATCTCAAAAATTCAGAGATATACATGATGAGGATAGTCCGAATAATAATAGAAATAATAATAATGATAGTTGGTAATATTGCTTTCCCTTTGTATTGGACTTTTGTAAAAGGCTCATTCATTCGTCAAAACACTCCTGAACTTGCTTGGATGTTAAGCAGCTTATTAATTACTCAGTAGTTTTTAGGGTTTTTTTTTTTTTTTGGTTTCAAGTAAACATACAAAATTGGACGCAAAATACTTATTGAAATCATTCAGACAACATCAAAACTAAAATCAGCTAGAATAATGAGAGTGCAGAAGTATTAGGAGACTTGCTGTCACTTAATCTTCAGTGAAAACCACCAGGTACTACTGATGTACAAAACCAAGAAGCACAACCACTACTGCCGCCACCACCACCACCACCACCACAATGACAACAACGATAACGGATACTGAGAAAAGTGCAAGAAATATAAGGACTGCAACGCTAACCGTCAATAGTGACCCAACAAAGGAAGGGAAATGAAAGTGGAAACTCAAATTGTAGCACTGACATGATAGGCGAAAGATAGAAGAGATGCTGGCTGAAGACCTGAGGAGACTTATTGTCACTCAGCCTTCAGCGATGACCACAGGGCAACCGGTGTGGAACTGTGAATCGCAGTATTACTGCAACCTACAAGTACTAGGAGAGGAGGGCTGGAGACTTGAGGAGACTTGCTGTCACTCAAACTCCAGCGGTTACCACCAGGCAACTGGTGTGAGACTGCAAATAATAATACCTCATCTCAAAAATTCAGAGATATACCAGATGAGGATAGTCCGAATAATAATAGAAATGATAATAATAATAATAATAATAATAATAATAATAATAATAATAATAATAGTAGTAGTAATAGTAGTAGTAATAGTAATAGTAATAGTAATAGTAATAATAGTAATAGTAATGATGATGATGATGATGATGATGATGATGATGATGGTGATGGTGATGATGATGATGATGATGATGATGATGATGATGATGATGATACCACCACCACCTCATCTCAAACATTCAGAGATATACCAGATGAGGATAGTCCGAATAATAATAGAAATAATAATAACAATAATAATAATAATAATAATAATAATAATAATAATACCTCATCTCAAACATTCAGAGATATACCAGATGAGGATAGTCCGAATAATAATAGAAATAATAATAATAATAATAATAATAATAATAATAATAATAATACCTCATCTCAAATATTCAGAGATATACAAGATGAGGATAGTTCGAATAATAATACCTCATCTCAAAAATTCAGAGATATACTAGCCAATCTCATGTTTACAACCCGACAATCCTTCTTCTAGATAGATTAATCTCATTTTATATCCATTATAACTTTGAGGTTATAAAAGAACTCGGGCAAAACAGATACACAACCAAACAATTAAATATATTAATTTGCATATTTGGCTTTTATACAGATGGATTTTTTGCAACAATTTTCTATCATCTTATTTGTTATTGCTTTTTATTACAACTCAACTGAAGCTGGGTTCCTTTCAGCAGTGATTAAATAAATCAACACCACAGATCGGAATAAAGAATAGGTTTTTTGTGAGAATCGAACTCACAACCCCATATGCCAGAGGGTGGCACACTCTTACCACTGAGCTACAGTAATTTAGTGGTCAGAGCAAATCCAAATCAAACCTTTTAACTCATTCTCTATATTGATCTTCTCGGCACCATGTTTTTTTTATTAACAAGTAGTTCACTTTTGGCAATCCATTTTTTTTCATCTTATTTTATCAGATAAAGTATTCTAAATCCTTATTCATCTTTTGCTTCTATTCACTCTAATCTTGATTGTTGGTGAAGGTAAATAATAGCTAGAATTTAATAAAAATAATTTACAATGCTTTATCTAATGAAATGAATAAAAACACAACTGGCTGCTTCAGGGTCGAAATCCATTCTGACAGAAATAAATTTGACCATTAAAGGGTACTTGATAAAAGTCCGGATAAATGGCATGAAAATCTTGATAATTTTAGATATAATTTGGGGCAATTTAGATATTAACTGAAAACTAGCGTCCATAGCTTTCCATTTTCTCTTTCTTTTTTTTTTTTTGTTGATTGAGGAAATAGAATCTCTCACCTTCTTTTCTCTCCTTTCCATCATTTTAAACTTTTCACTTTTTAGTCTCAATTGGAAGTCTGAAATTGTCATTGTTGTGTGGCAAGGAAAAATAAAGTATTAACTCTGTAAGAGTTTGACAAAAAATGGGGTTACCTCCCTTGTTCTGTTAATTTTCTTATTTCTGGGCAACAATTTGTTTCTTCAATTTAACTCGTGTTGAGTTCATCAAACTAAGGACTGACTGCTGTACTAGCTAGAACTAAGTTAAGAATTATGTATTATTCTAATCTTGTAAGAAAAAGAAATTAATGAACTTTCTAAAAACATTAATATAAATAATATTTTAGTGCACAGTTTTTGAACTGAAATGTAAAAATCATTTATCATGTTATCAGTAGACCAGGGGTTTCTTCTTGTTTCAGTCTCTCAATCTTGACTGGAGTGTTAATTCAACCTAAATCTTCCTGATGCGGTATTTTCTGATTTAGTTAGTTATTGGTTGAAAATAAAATATAGTCTTAGTTCTTCGTGAAACACTATAGCTTGTTCTTTTAACAGATTTATAGACACTTCAACACCTTTACTTACACAGAGTTTAAAACACTTAACAGCACTTTATCTAATTCAGGAATTCTTATCCTCTCATTGTTATGTGAGCCACTATCAGCAATATAAATACATATATATATGACTAAATTATCAATTATTATAATTAACGCTCCCTTATTCAGGATTGAGCACTCTTTAAGTGGGGAAACTCGTCCATTATAAGCTATATAGCAATGCTATTGCAACTCTGGAATAGAGCACTCTAGGGTGTGGGGAATTGTGCGTAAGTAAATATATTGCTTAAATTTGCTCCAACTAACCGTCCAGTTCTGCGTAGGGCAGAGGTAAAATGCCAGCTTCTGGGTCTGAGGCGAAGGTTTCGATCCTTCATCATGGTACTGGAAGGGATATTGGATTGTCTCTAGCCACAGTAATGAGTTATAATACAATGAAACAGCTGTCCGTGGATGACTCGATTATCAATTATTATGATATATATATATATATATGTTTCTATTAATATTTGGACCATCCTCATCTTGTTTTTCATACTCTACGGCCTTCATCAGGTAGGTGTGGGGAAGTAACGAACCGAACCCTTTATTTAACTGATGGGGGTATATTGACCACACTCCCCTCTTAGCATTAGTAGTATTATTATTGTCTCACACTAGGATTGAACCTAGAACCATCAGATTACTTTGCAGTAATTTGTCTGATGCTGTAACCACTAAGCTATGTGTCCCGTCGGATAAATAAAGGGTTTGGTTCGTTACTTCCCGACACCTACCAGATGATACCTGATGAAGGCCATAGAGTGCAACGGCCGAAACGTTGTATGAAAAACAACCAAGATGAGGATGGTCCGAATATCAATAGAAATAATAATAATACCTCATCTCAAAAATTCAGAGATATATATATGTTGAGCTAAACAGTTGCTGGCTAAGCAAAGGCCCAAATAACTGTTTTCACTCCAAATTTCCACGTCTTTAATTCTCGGTCTATACCTGCTCTATTTGTTTCTTACAACACGACATGAATTAACAGAATGGATATATGATCGGACAGAATGATCATAAATTGTTTTTATTATACAGAAATTTTTATTTTTAGATTATCTCCTGTCATCACATGGTTAATGTATCACTTAGCCTAGACAATGTAAATAGAATAAACAATTGAAGAAATTATTAAACACCGTAGCCACTAAATGTGTCGAAGGGTTTATTCCTTTATACACACGATTGTGTTTGGGTGTTTGCGTGTTTCAACGCTCCTGGCCTTACCATTTTTGATTTTTGAAAAAAAAATCTTTTTCTGGAACCAAAACAATCCATGGCAGCTTAGTGCAGTACCCCGGAATATTTTAAATTAGAGTGACTTGGAAAATTAGTGAAGGAACCAGATTAGAGATGGTTAGATTAGTGAAGTGTAGTGAAAAATCTGTGAAACTCATGTGCTAACCATTGCATCATGGCAAGGTCTTCTGAGTGGTTTTATTTTGCATTTTTTTTTTAAACTCTAGTCCAAGCTGAAGTTGCTTTTGTTTTGTAACAACAAAAACAATCCTCACCAAATTTAGGGTAGTAAACTCTTCACTGTTTTGTCTATTCTGTCACGTTGAACCTCAACAATGTATAAAAGGAACATTTCCCTGACGTGATCTGAAATCACAGCCAATTGCCAGGTGGTTCTCTTGCCAACTGAGCGAAACTGACAAGTCTTATTGTGACACTAGGGGGCCAGGAGTCCCCCGTGTCCTGAAAAAAAACTATGGCTGTTACCAAAAATTACTATGGTTATTACCAGTAATTACTATGGTTATTACAAAAGGAGTTATCTGTGTTAAAAGGGATGATGTGTTTTTTGAGGATGCTGTGGAGGGTGAGAGTTGTGTGCTTCCAGGTGGGAGTCACCTGTACTTTCTCAATCTAGTGTCTTGTGTCAAGTCCTTGGGTTACAAAAGACAGACGCTTTTGGAGAAGGTTTTCTTCCCGATTCGATGACCAGATAAGGGCTTAATATGTTTTTTGAAGATACTGTAGGAAGTGAGAATTACATGCTTCCAAGTGCGGGCACCTGTGCCTTCTCAATTTAATATCTTCTGTCATTTCCCTGGGTTTCAAAAACAAGGCCAGATAAGGGCCAGTGTCTGGGGTCTTGAGAGAAAGAGTAAAGCTGATGAAAGAAAAGTTATTTGCGGAGTCCTTGAGAGAGGGGGAGACTAATTTATGATCTTGGACAGACTTGCGTCGCGAGATGGATAGGGTCAATATTTGGGATTTTCTGGAAAGATCGAGATAACAGGAAAAAGAAAGAAAGGAAGTCAATTACAAAGAAATACAGTGTTGATACCAAGGGCTTTAATAGGAGGGATCTTCGTAACAGCAGCAGAGAGTAAAATTGGGTTTGGAGAAGAGAATTGCTACCAGTCTCTCTCGTGTTAGACGCCGCCCTTAGTAACCGTCAACCGCTGCTACCATTCAGTAGACTACCGTTCGTGACATGAGAGACCAGTCGTCAGTTTGACTTAGATGAAAATCGGCCACCTCTCTTTTCAACTCCGAATAGGCATTTCCCGTCTCCAGAGATATTGATAATCAATATTCTATATAAAACATTTAAACGAAATTCCGACTTGTTGCCTTCTTTTACTAACCCAGAACCACGGCTGGTTTAGTATAGTTTGTGAGGCCATCACCATAGGTGAACCCCCACATTATAAAGAATTCACTTATTACACAGGCGATACAAAAGTAATCATCTTCAGTCGGAATAGAAGTAGGTGTGAAGTTTGACTCTGCAGCAAGCGGGCTTGTATTGCTCTTTTTTTTTAACAATAAAACATCTAATTAAAAAAACAATCAAGCTTTCTGTATATGATGATTAATTATCGAACACTTCAAGTGTAGCGCTAAAAAAAGGAAGTATGGGCACACAGGGTTGCCTGATCTCAGGTTCAGGGGTTCTGGGGTTCCTGTGTTACGCATACAAGTTAACTAACCGGGAAATATTCACAATGACAGGCATATTCCTCGTCTGCCCACACCTGGAATATGCATGGTCTCTAAGCCACACCCCTGACTCTGAAAAGGTTTTGAAATTTGACTGATTCAAAAGAGATTTTGAGGCTACATAGTATGAGTATTTGGATGTATATTTTGGATCTGGAAAAGCTACAAACCTAGGCCTATTTGATGAGATGAGATTCTACCCCGTGAAATGCAAGGTGAGGCATATTGGGAAAAATAATCCCAAGAAAAAGTATCACATGAAAACAACTGATGGTGAGTACTACACTCTCTAAGACAACTAACTCAAATTTTCTCAGCATAAACAATTGATAATCAACAAGGCTAATAAGGTTCTGGGGTTCCTGTGTTACGCATACAAGTTCACAAATAGGAAAATGTTCACAATGACAGGCATATCCCTCATCTGCGTATACCTGGAATATGCATGGTCTCCTCAGCTGAAGTGTGATCAGGACTGAATGGGAAAAGTCTGAAGGATGACACTGAACTAATTGCCGAACTGAAGGACCTCCCCTACGACAGCAGACTGCAACAGTTTGAGATACCAACTCTTGCATAAAGATGCAGAAGGGCTGATGTGATAGAAACCAATCGAATCTTGACCAACTAACAATCAGTCATTGCCCTATCTGCCTAAACAACGAATCTCTCAGCAAACACACACACTAGAAGCTATAGATATGAAGACAATACGCAACTTCAAACTGGTTCAAGGAAACAGTTTTTCACTGAGAGTGAGACTGGACTGGAACTGTCTGAGTGAAGCCACGATCACTGCTGAGAATTAACGTTTTCAAGTCTAGCTTGGAGAAAGAATGGTCAAGCAAAGACAAATACTGTTACACCTTCTCCAACTAAACTACGTAACCCACCCTCATCATGAACAGTTAAGGAGCTGGAAAACATTTGGTTGAGACCCAAGTTGGTGTAATAACTGCACGGTATCTACAGACTGATATAAGGCACATGAACTGGCTAATTTTATCTTACCGGTGAATCGTTCAAATAAAGAATTTCAGTAGTTTATTGATGGTGAAGGAGCGCCATTGCCCCTCCCCTCCAGATGTAAGGGAATGCTGTTCCCACAGCGCAACACCGCGGCTCTTACAGCATTGTTCATAGCAATCAGCTCATGGGAGGAGGTAAACACAAAATTTGAGTAAAATTTAAAATATAAGTAGAGTATTTGTTTGGGACCCTTCTTTCCCCACTTCTCTAGCGATAGGAAGCCTGTTTTCTGGGGGACTGGGTCCTTTTTTTCTGTATCTATCTGTCCCAATTTATTTTCCAAGAAATGACACAATGTTACAGGAAAGGTGGTCCCAATTGTAAATTGAGAAGTGTCTCACCTTTACTCATTCAATCTAAACAAAAAAAACAGTGTGTAAACAGAATTATATAATTCTCATTTTCTGTTAGAGTTGTAAGAATTGGTGGCTGGATTTAATCAATAACACATAAACCACTTGAACATTTTTTGTGTGTAAAACTGATGAACATGTTCCTGCTTGTATCTGGCCTCTTTTAAAGTTATTTACTGAATAATTTTCTTTTTGATACGTCGTGCATTAGTTATATTTACTCTTGATTCTTTTTACTATTATAGATGGGTTGTGCTGTACCAGTGAATTCCAGTTGTTTATCAAAGAGAAGTTCTTTTCCAAGATATTTCTTCTTTTTTTTTTGTAGTGGACTTTTTAAATGTTGCCATTGTTTCTTTTGTTCATTGTAAAGATCGTTTTTTTTTTTTGCTGGAATGTTTGTATTGTGTCTCCTCTTAAGCCCTTTTCTTCTGGAATGGTCAGTTATAATCTTTGAAATCTGTTTTCATGTGGAAGGTTTGTTTTTAAGTTCTGGTACTATTCTCATTGTTCTTCTTTGCTTGTTTTTTTTTAGTTCTGTGATATCTTTTATGAGGAGTGGATTCCTCAACAGAACTTACTTGTATTTTATTTTTACTAATAAGATATCCGATGCCTTGCAAATGGCATAACTAGGAGTGGAAATCTGAGGCACCTAAAGAATCTGAAAAATACTAATGGGAGTTGCCTGAAGCGACTATCCCCAGCACTTAACCAAATCTTCTGCTCACAGACACTCGGAAGTTCAATTCCACCTCATTTTACTTTCCCCCTTTGTTCGTTTCTCAATGGCTGTGTCCATCTGTTCTCATTCAGTGATAATCTCCATGTTTCACTCTCACCTTTTGGTGAACCCCAATCCTGCTTCTTTCTCTCTCCCTGGTCTTTGTGTCAATTTTCCATTATCGGTTTTACTCCCACCTAGTATTGCCAACTCTAATTTTCGGCTAAAACTGCTTTAAGAGATGGCTAAATCTTTTCGACTTTCGGCTAACTTTTTGGCTAAAAATGCTTAATACTCATTCAAAGCCCAATTATCGGATGAAATAACTATATACTAAGACTCTATAACAATTAATGAAAATTGTACATTAACTTTTTTTAAACTTACCAGATTTGTAATGGATTCACTAGAGAAAAAATTTCGGCATCTGACAGCAAAAATATACTCAAAGGGAAAAGTTTTTGTTAAAATTCGGTTTATCGAGTTGAGCAAAAAATAATGAAAATTTTGTAAAAGTATTTTTTATGTTGTTTGATTTGCTTTACTAGACCTTCAAAAATGGCTAAAAACGGCTACATTTCCCACATTTTCAGAACATTAAGGCTAAAAAATACTAAATTTAAGCTTTGCTGTAAAATAAAATAAAATAAAATCGGCAAATTTTCTTTCTAAATGGTCAGATACTCGGCCAACTGCTGTTTTTATCGGCTAAATTGAATAGTGAAAAAATCGCCCAAACGGCTGATTTGATTTCCTAGTATCTAGGTTCCTGTTGACCTGTATCTTTGTACCTAAACACACGATTAAAAAATACATTGTTCTTTTGCTTAACAGAAAGAAAATTATGAAAATCCGAATCCACCAATAATTGATCTCTTATAGACCTGTCAAGACGTGAATGCAGTTTTGAGAGCAAGAGGGTACAAGTTGAGAAATGTGGTCCCTATTTTCTTTTTCATTGTGGTCCCAAACATCTACGAAATCAAAATGGATTTTTAACTGTAATTAGAAATTGAATCTCTTTGTGACTATGACGAAGAAAAAAAATCAGTCACTTAAAACTTGTATATACTTTTTCCCCTCTGAATAAATGTAGCTATTAAGAGCTCTGTGGGAGGGACCGCACTTTTTAACTTGGATTCTAGGTACGATGTAGGGAAGGCGATCCCAATTGTAAAGATTCACATCCTCGATGTTAAAAACGGCGCAAAAATAAAAACAGTTCAACAATTTGACTTATTTAAAGAAATAACGATAATTTATGTATTTACGTCTGTTTTTCTCTTAAGAATTCTATTAACTTTTGTTTATGCGCCGTTTTTATCAACGAGTGTCCGGGGGTGTGAAATTTAACAATCGGGACAACCTTCCCCTATATTGTGCTGGTTTTTGTAAAGGACCGTATTTCTTATATCTTTACTTGTATACATAGCACGGAGTGAGGATTTGTGTCGCTTTCAGATGAAGTGAATATATTTAGACCTGCCAACGGATTTTGCCGGGAGACCCCCCCCGATTTCAAAAATCTTCTCCCGCTTTCTTGTTATCTCCCGGTAGTTTGAAAAATCTGAACTTCTCCCTCTGCAAAAACAAAATTGTTAACCATTCAACTGCATGACAACTAGACGGAAACATTATAGTCTATTCTAAGAATTAATTCAAAATACCCTGGGTTTAACATACCCGTCACAAATGGCAAAGAGGGGAAAAATCTGCCACTACAAAATTTCATAAGTTCAAGTCTGTTTTTAAAAAATATAATAATTAAATTGTAACATGAAGAACCATGTTTATATAATCTATATTTTATATATATATGTTTATATAAAGAATAATGCTTTCATTATTATCAAAGTATTTTTAATTCCAAAAAATAAAATTGTGCTGTATATTGAAGTATAAAGGTGGGTACTGCTTGGGAGGCATTAATCCAGTAACCTCCTCACCAATTGTATTAATCAAAAAGTTTATCAATTTCTTATTGCTTGTTTGATACTATAAAATATATTGTATTATTCTTTAGAAATTAAGTTCATTTTCAGATTTTGTTAAGTTGTAAAATAAATCATGCTATTTTGTGTTTCTAATACTTAATCTCCCTACTTTTTCCTGTGTAATTAAGTTTCTTTTTATCTGATAACGTCCTGGGCTGGCGGCTTGTTCAAGTGAAATCCGTTTTTCGCGCTTATAACCGATAACCGTTATGCTACCTCCTCCTGACAACCTCGCCCGTGCCTCCAACACTCGTTCTCAATTCCCCGACCCCCAGCCGCCTGCTGTTGTTGACCTCTGAACTTTATTCGTTTGTTGGGACAGCTGCTACGGTAAATCTTCCTTTGGAAGTCAATGTCATAGTACAAAACAGAAGAAAAACTTTTCCCCCGAACAAAAACATGTTAAAACCAATTTGCTTTGTACGGTTTTGTTATTTATAGCTAAAACTGTCCTTTAAAAATGGCTAATTATTTTCATTTAAAGCCTTCTTATCAAATAAAATACAATATATATACAACGACCCAGAACAAATTATTGATTAAAAAATGTACATTTACTTTCATCAAACTTGGTAATTATTCTGAGTTGACATATTTTCGGCTATCGTAGATTTTCATCGTCAAAATGTGAAAAAAAATCAGCCATATCTAGTCAAAGAATGGCTAATTTGGCAGCCCTGTTTTTTTTTTTTTTATCTTCTTTCAGTCGGTTTAAAACTAACCGAAAATTAACGTTGCCAAAAAAAAAAAAAATGTCGGTTAGATCTGGCTGGTTTTTCTCCAAATTTGGCCGATTAAAATCCACGATGGCCAAAAATATGGCCTTCTCAAAAAATTCGATTTAGTAAGTTCAATATAAGAAAATTTTAACAATTTTAATCATTAATTTGCTCAGGGTTCAGGAGCGTTATTGTGTAGTTATTTTAGGCTAATTGTTAGCTTTAAATGAGTTTACAGTGATACCTTGATTAGTGCGGGTTTTGATGTAGGGCACAGTTAAGGTATTGCTATACATTTGTTTATACATTTGTACAGCAATAATGTAATTAAGTATAAACTGGAAGAAAACATTAAATCATAATAAAACCTCGAAATGTACGGAAAATTTTCAACGAATATAAATCACGTTTATAACATTTTTTAATGAAAATGGAAAAATTAGCCGTTTGTAGCCATTTTGAAGGGTCTTAGCTATAATATCAAACCTCACTTGGCGAGACGGGAGAAAACCCTATTTTCTTTTTAAAGGCAAAGACGAATAAATATTTTATTCTATTCTTATGATAAAATAATGAATACGGATTCAATGAACAAAAAACTGGACGTACGTTTCTTCGTATTTCAAGTTGGTCTGGCTGGCTATGTATGTTATGTTTGTATATATCTATCAAGGGCTAAAAAATGAAAATTTTAAAATGTTTAATACAAAGTTGGACCCAGTCTGACATCAATAACTTATTCACTGATCACTTCGTTACACATTTTTTTTAATCGATCACCCTTAACACATGCTGCCAAAAAACATTGGTCACTCGACGGTTACTATTGAGACTCGTCTATAAAAAAAATTCAACAATGTAATAAAAATAGGGCACAACCGTGCCAAGTGGTCCCGATTGGGATCTTGTGTGAAAATTTCACACTCGAGCATACCCATGTTCAAGAATGCTGCATAAAGATAAAAATAAAAATAAATCTATGTAAGAAAAATAGAAGTGAATACTTATGAAAAAAAAAATTTTCTGTACTTCTTTCAGTCTTATCAATAAAGTCGTTTAAAAAAACACATCGCTGACACTAAATTCGATTTTTTTCTTTCAAAACTCCAAGCTCGACAGTATACCCGCCAAATATAAAAACGATACTCCTGCTGGTTCTGGTCTGACCAACAATGACCTGAATTTATCTCCAATCCAACACAATAAACTTTTCCAGGCTACCAAAGGTCAGGCAAAATTAATCTACACGCCCTGGTGACCCCTACCAATCCCAACTACATCGAGCTTTCAAAAAAAAAAAGTTGATCACATACTGACTCTCCTTTTTCTCTGACCCCCCCCCCCACTAAACACCGATTACTCTAACCCACACATACATACACACACTTTCGTCCGTTAATTTCAAACTTGTAATTCGCCAACACATTATATATACTCTGGGGCAAACCGGTTGTAGTCGCAAGTAAAAAAAAAAAAAACTCTATTCGAAATCTGCGACGTTGTGTATACAATTTTTTGACAGCATTTGGCAACAATTGTCAATATTTGTTTCCGTAATAAAAATATTAATAATATTTTTAAATATTTGTTTTCGTCTCTCTCTCTCTCTCTCTCTCTCTCTCTCTCTCTCTCTATATATATATATATATATATATATATATATATATATATATATATATATATATGTGTGTGTGTGTGTGTGTATATATATACATGTATATATGTGTGTATATATGTGTGTGTATATATACGTATATATATGTGTATATATATGTATATATATGTATATAAAAAATACATATATATATATACATATATATATATACATACATACATACATACATACATATATATATGTATATATATATATATTTATATGTATATATATATATGTATATATATACATGTATATATATGTGTGTATATATACGTATATATATGTATATATATATATATGTATATATATATGTATATAAAAAATACATATATATATATATATATACATACATATATATATACATACATACATTATATACATATATGTATATATATATATATATATATATATATATATATATATATATATATATATATATATATATACATGATGGTATATATGAAGTGTATACATTAGTTATAAACACTGTTTAGTTTGCTTTCTCTCTTTATATTATCTTTCTCTCTTTCTTTCTTGTATTCTATTGTTTTATCGCGAGAATTGATTTTCAAAATACAAATAATATGATGTAGACGAACGTAAAAAAGAAATAATTCTTTTTTTCCCCTTATTAAACCCTCTCATTAAGATAACAGCTTTTTTCTCTGTAACGAACGCTGTCATCAACCACTCTCACTTTGAGTCGCTTAATTCCATGCTAACACTGTTAGACAATTAAAATCTAGTCTTAACATGATATTCTCCTCGTTCTGTCGACTTACATTGAAAAGTCATAACTTGAGTTTCTACTCAGGAAAACATTCTATCTCAGTCAGTTCATTTCTATCTATTCTTCTATCTTAGTCTGTTCATTTCTATATTTATCTTAGTCTGTTTATTTCCATTTATCTATCTATCTGTCTATCTATCTGTCTGTTTGTCTATCTATCTATCTGTATATCTATCTTAGCCTGTTCATTTCTGTGTATATATCTTCGTCAATGTCTTTCTATCTTAGTCTACCTATCTGTATATCTATTTAACTATTGTGGAAAATAAAATCATTGAAAGTCATGTCATAACTCGTTTCTCCGGCTAAGAAAATGTTTCCAATAAAATGAGTGATATTTTAATCTCATTTGATTCAAGGTGATAAGTATAATTTTCAATGAAATAAGTAATTTAGTATTTTATAAAATGTATACTGAGTTTTAAAAAAATTAAAAATTTACTTAATATATTACATTCTACTGCCATTAGTTTAAAAAAAGGTAATATTGCATTAAAGGCGTATTTTAGACTCAACAGAATATTCAACATTTTATTCAGTACAGTAATATTTGTGGTACTAGAGTGTAAATCTTGATGTAATACGGTTGAAGGACTGCCGTACAATTTGTGCAAATTAATGTAACTAAACTGAGAATGAGTTGGAAATAAAATGATGCTCAAGACTTCGAATAGAGTTTTGAGTTTTGAACAGTACAAAAATTCTAGAACATGCGAAATGCACTAATCGAGGATTGCTTGTCTGAAGTTTTAGTTCGGAACTTAAAACATTATGTACAGAACGAAAGAGAAAAATCTTCTTTTCGAAAAGAAATGAAAATAAAACAAAAAAAAGATGAGCCATATGATATTTCAGATAAAAGAAAAATGATAAATTTTATCTATTTTATAAAATTTTTCTGGGAAATACAAATAAATAATGATCAAGATGATGATGATGATGAATTTTTATTATGTAAATCGTAAGAGATTTGAAAGATAGAAAGAGTGCGTGACCACGTGATCTTCTCGACTAATGAGAAGGCGAGAAAATTCAAATTCTCTATTCTCTTGACCAATCAAAGAGTTAGGCGCGCAGATTCAAGGACCCCCCACTCATCAAGGCCTCAGTATAAATAGCCCAGCTTTTTTAGAAGAGCTATCATTCAATTTTATTGACCATGGCTCGTACAAAGCAAACCGCCCGTAAATCCACCGGAGGAAAGGCTCCCCGAAAGCAGCTTGCCACCAAGGCAGCCCGTAAGAGCGCCCCGGCAACCGGTGGTGTCAAGAAGCCTCATCGGTACAGGCCCGGCACTGTCGCTCTCCGAGAGATCAGACGTTACCAGAAATCTACTGAACTTCTCATCAGGAAGCTTCCATTCCAACGTCTGGTTCGTGAAATCGCTCAGGACTTCAAGACCGATCTCCGTTTCCAGAGCTCTGCCGTTATGGCTTTGCAGGAGGCTAGCGAGGCTTACTTGGTCGGTCTTTTCGAAGATACCAACTTGTGTGCTATCCATGCTAAACGTGTGACCATCATGCCCAAGGACATCCAGCTTGCTCGTCGTATCCGCGGCGAGAGGGCTTAAGTTGCTTGATAATCTCTTGTAGACCCCAAAACGGCCCTTTTCAGGGCCACCGAAAATCTTATGAAAGTTCGTAACACCGACAACGTACGAGTTTTTGCTCTCTTTCAGGTTACCTCGATTTAACATGACCCTACGTTAATATCGAGGGACTAGTGACTTTTTGTCAAACGCTCTTGCCCTAGGGTGCTCCTGGTAAAAGCTCACAGTTACTTATATTTATTCAATTTTTTTTTTTTTTTCAGCCGATCTGTACATGCTCACTTCATTGCTACTAGCTTGATAAGCAAACATATTTTATATATATATATATATATATATATATATATATGTATTTAAATATAACAGAGCCGCGCAACGGAGCTCCCATCTCTGGTTCACTAATAGAGCAACCGGTAAGGGTAAATATCGTTCAATTTCACCCCTTCTAGGTTTTCTCTAAAATGATTCATATCTTGAACCGCAGTGTTTTTCTCGTGGATCAATCTATAGATACTCAGGATGTAATTGAATGATGCGTACTTGGAGTCAGTCCTCGGAATACACCCGTCCTAACATCTAACGAGTATCGGAAGTGGTGAGCTGAACGTTTTGGCGCAAATTTCGAAAAACTCAACTTCACCCCACCCTTGACAGTTATAATTATTCCCTTAGGCAATTTTTTTTTTTTTTTTTCTTTCTACCCCTGAATGTCAACCCCCATTACATTTGTTCGATTTTTGGCCAAATTTAATGTCCTGGTCTCAACTTCGGACCCCCAATTTCGCTTGGCTTTTAATGAAATAACCAACGAGCCTCCGATCTATAGGTCCACTGTTATAACGTGAAATGTTTTCTGCTTTGACTGGATCAGATCTTAATAATTTCTTTCCGTAAGTTGAGTAACTGGTCGGCCTGGTTAATATGTACTAGAGTTCCCTACTAGAGTAGATCTCCTCCACACTCGGATGCGAGTACGGCTTTATATTTAAATGAGGCATATATTCCTGAATTGCTATGCTAAACCGTAAACAGATATAACTGAAGACTCAACTTCTAACAAGAGGTAGCAATCAATTGTTCATACACGTGGTAAACTAGTTTCTTTTGATAGGGCTTTTAAACATGATTGAAAGACTAGATAGGTTTTAACTGAAAGATAACTCTCGGATACCAGTGTTTTGTCTGACCCGTCCATCGCGCCAGCATCTTCTCTTCCTATCACATTGTCTCGTGAACGTTTATTCCGAATCGTTTGTATTGTAGTGGGAAGCTGAAATTCAAAATAAATACTGGGTATATTCAAATTTTAGTCGTCAGCGATTTTTTAAATTTCCACAAGGAGTACGTGTTAATTCTTTTGAATTAGCATGAATACACTTTGCCTTTAATGTGACACCTTGGAGGGAAAGTGACTATATAGCTTCTAGTACAACTGCACCAGAAAGAGGGTGAAAAACCGTTAATACTGAAACTGCGGTCGATTTCTTTTCTTCATCGATGTCGTGAAACCTCACCAGAATTACCACATCCCCTACATGAAAATTTTATTTTAACCGTAGAAAAGTTTTTTTGTATTGGCTAAGACGCGCTAGATTATCAAAATAATTATGCTTTTTAGCCATCTTTAACTCTGTCGCAAGTTATTTGAACGTCCTATTGTTTTGGAAGTCACTTGGAAATGATATCTCTTTTTTTTATTTTTTATTATCCTCAAGCAGTTCTCCAGAATTGTTGATACTGTCGGAAAAAATGACCCAGAGTTAATATGAAAAACCTTAGTAATTGAAATTGTCTAGTGTCTTCTCAACCAAGATATTTTTGACACGTTGATTTCCAAAATAATTGGAAGCAATTCAAGATTGAACTTGATGTTGCTGTTGAATACTATATTTTAATTTCTCGTTTGTCTCCACCGCCCAAAAGCCAACGGGGTTGCCAGGTGATTGGAGATGTTTCTGACCAGAAATTGTTTCCAACGGCATTTTAGTTTTGTGAAAAATTTATTGCAACTCCAAGGTCCGAAGTTGCGGTAATATTTAAAAGTAACTGAAAAAAAATTAGAGCCATAACGCACAGAAACTTTTTTTTTTTTTTTTTTTTACCGGTATAATAGGGTAGATTCGACTCCCTGGCATAAGGCTCCAAAACAGATTATACAGCGATCGTATTGACCAGATATTAACGTTAGAATATATTCTCACTAAGGCAGTAATTAGTAATAACTATGTGGGGGGGGGGGAATTATTTTGCAATACGGATATACACACTAAAATTTGAGAATATTCTGAAATATTGCCGCTAAGTAGTCCATAGCCAACTATTAATTTAAGGCTCGATTTGGCAAAACTGGACAGAAGGCCGACTAAGAATATTTACTCACTAGTCAATGACTACAAAACCTCCTCGCACACTGTTAAAATGGCACATAAATGATGATACAAGTTGTAGTTATTGCTTTGAATACAAACGTTCGTTAAATTTGTCCAGCTTCAAAAATTAAATAGATCTCGTATTTGACGTTAGCTGAATTCCAATCAGAAACACCTTCCTAAAATCGTGCCAAAACTGTCTGCTTTGTGTGATATTTCAACAGTGGTTTACTAAAATCAATCTTTGATTTAACCAAGCGAGCAGTTCAGTCTAGTAGTTGAGTTCTAAAAAAAAAATTAAGTCTTCGTGAATAAGGGAGAAAAATAAAAAATGCTGACAGTACCGGGTATTCCCATCTCATCCACGTGCTGCTCGAGGTTGCTTACCTTTGATAATTGGACAAGTTTGTTTATCAGTCTTACACTTCACTACGAAAAATTACAAATGCTAACATTGCTATCTTTAGATTCGGGCACATGCTATTTTAATCACTGACGAAATGTACTACGGGTGCACGAAATAGACAAAAACTAGCAATTGGTTGCAACTGATTGAATGTTACAATTTAATTTCAATTACCTCTCATTTATCTTCTCTCTTTTTTTTTTTTATTTTATTTATTTATTTTTTTTTTTATAACTGTTTGCTTTAATTTATAAGATTTTTTTAAAATTTTATTTTCAAACTTTGGTCGTTTAGGAAATCGAAAAACACTCGTTTTCGCTATAGATTGTCCCCTCTGCGTTTTGTCCATCCGTAGTCGTTTTTGTTGGTGCTTTGCATCCTAATCTAAAGACTTCTGTTCAAGCACATTAAATAAGAATTTTTATCCTCAAATTTTGCCTATGATACCCCAAAGCCAAATATTGTATATTTCGCACCATGGTGGCAAATACAAGATAGATACTTTTGTAGTGAACGTACTCGGTGTTGTGAATATTGAATACTGCGCTTTTCATGCTACATTTAGTGCGTCGAAATTTCAACATTTTAGTGGGGTTTTGAGCAATTTTTTTCAGACTTTTTCCAGCATTTTTAGCAAACTTGTACTTATTCCCTGGCAAGTAATGGAAAGGCATAACTAGCCATTTTTAACCATTAAAAATGTCCGGTATCTTTTCTTTTCTTCTCAACGCGCTTTTTTTTTTTTTTTTTCGAAGTCGGTTAAGTGCAAAACCTTTTGAGTTAGCAACACTGAACGTGGTTGGTTTGTAATCATTGGTGTTCCAAGTATTTACTACTTGGGTACGGTGGTAATCTCTGGTGCGGAGGAAATGAAAGATATGTATTTTTTTTTTCTGCTTCATTAATGAACAAGTCCGACCTCTTGATAATAAAAAAAAATATTTTTGATATCCATAAGTAGTTCGTTTCCTTTAGTAATTTGGCAGTTTTTAGGACAAAAGATTTAAAGCTCCTAGGATAGGGCGGGGGATCTATTCGCACCTTAATTCTGAGTTAAATTGGGCCCTACCTTTCCGTCCGCCGCACGGAACAACAGCTCTGAAGTAATAAGTTACTTGCTACCCTTGTGAAGGTAAAGCTTTTGATATCATTTATTAAAATGCTCAGAAGTGGAAGTGGGCATTATCTTAAAACGTTATCTGAAAATAACAATCCAAAACATTATCTGAGAAACCTAAACTGAGTGAAGATAATCAAGGCTTCTTTAATATTTAAAAATAACGGTGACTCTCATAGTGGGCATAAAGATTTGGATAATAACCAATTTCTGAAAAATAAAACAGTCCTTTCGAACGTGAACGATTATTTTTCCAAATAAGGAAGTAACCGAATTCAAATCCATAAGAATTGAAAATCAGTGTGGCCATCTTTTATTTCGTAGTTAACATCTAAAATGCCTGAAATCTAGATTCTCCAAATATATAACTACAATCTAGGAAATATTTAATATTATCGAAATACTCATTGACTTGAGTGTTCAACATTCAATTCTATTGAAATATCACCTAATTTACCAAGTGTTACTCCATTTTATAGCTATAAATTGAATAGGAATATTACTTAAGTCATATAGCTATTTCTGACGTCTAGAAAAAGTATCTAGATTTTGATGAAAAACATCTAAATTTGCAACACTGTTGAAAAGCATAAATATTGCGAAATTACTTTTTAATAAAAATTGAAATTTCAACTTTAAAACCATAGCATTTGTATAAGGAAAGAAAATATATAGTTTCCAAGTATATGTACTTTTAAAACCACCAACATTATCGCTTACGGCCACATCACGCTGAAAACACCGGTTCTCGTCCGATCACCGAAGTTAAGCAACGTCGAGCCTGGTCAGTACTTAGATGGGTGACCGCTTGGGAATACCAGGTGCTGTAAGCATTCTCATTTTTTTTTCTCCTTTTTTAATTTTTAAAGATGTTTCCACCTATCTCTATTAGACGTTAATCGGTCGGTCGGTCGGTCTCACTTACGTTAAACAGAAATAATCGGAAGAGCTGATGCCATTTATTTTATAGCAAAAATACTTGCTCAATATTTCATACTGCAATATTTTAAAGTATGACAATCAATTCAATGAAAAAGAATACTTCCTTTTTCCTTCTCCACCTCCTCCTTCTACTACTACTACCATGGATAGTGGATGGATTGTTGAACTTATGGTTCTTGGTGTGTTTGTTTGTTTTTGTTCGTTTTTTTTTTCTTCTCTATAGCGACTTGAAGCCAGTTGTTTAAAGAAAACTATTTATTCTGAGACAATTAAATTTGCTCTAAGGTCAAGAACCCCCACCTGGCAGTACTTCTCTGAACTGCCACGTGTTGATGAAATGTTTTGATGCCAAAACTATACCCTAACACTTAACTAGTTTTGAAACGTGTGGTAAGGATCAAGATGAAAAAGGTACCAACCAGCGCTCAAGTAGATACTAATTAATAATACATTCCTAACCCCACCCATGACAATATGCGAAGGATCCAGTCTATTATAGGAGTGCCAATCACTTTAAATTTTGAAGTTCCCACGTATCGGTCGCAAGAGATATATTAAGCTGATAAAGATTATCAAATTTCAACTCTAAGCCAAAAGACCAACAAGCTGCATTTTCAATGTGGCCACGGAAATAAAAATCACACCCTAAAAAGCAATTTAAACAAATCCTAGTGACTAAAGATGAAAATGATCTTTTCTTTATTCTTCTTTCTGAGCGCTAATCATACCAGATTCGACGTAGCTTAACTTTGGTAATCTATACATTTTAAAGTCTCTCTATGCTTGTTAAACACTGCCAGAGGTTTGTGCACATTAAAGAATAGATTACCAATAGAAATTATCAAAAACGGACAGTCTGAAAAACTATTTTGTTCGCCTTGTTAGGACAAGATTTGTCAATAACATAGCCACACAAGGCACATAAGAGAGAACATAGCCAAGTGCTTTTCAGAAAGTTTCAAAATTTAAAATATAATCGTCATAGAAAATAGTTTATGGTCAACTGTTTTTCAGATAGGCTAGATTTGCCTAATATGGCCGCAAGAGGCATCTCGTAAAAATGAAAAATAACTGTTTATAAACAATTGCGAAAATGAAGTACGCACCACAAATGAGAAATTATTCAAAATAGTAGCGCAACCAAGTGAAAAAGTGCTAAAAATTAAAATGCACTGCCGAAGACGAACGTCCATGGTCAAACGCTTTTCATAAAGTGCCAAAATTAAGAATACCATTGTCAAAGTAAAACAGTTCGTGGACAAATGCTTTTCAGAAAAGGCCAGATTTGGCCTTGTGACCAGACGAGACATAATGCATACGGGACAAGCATGAAAGTATGCACTGTACTCTCTATGCCTTGTGCCTTGGTTGGCCATATTATATGTCCGGGATATTGCTGTGCATTGCATGGACATTACACGGCACTTGCTTCGAGGTTCCCCGGCCTTCTTAAGGATTAATATTTGCTTGGAAGTACGTACTATATTTTTAGCACATAAGGAATTTGTGAACAAGCGATCATCAGTTATCATTTGGGCATTTTCTGTACCTCAATCGACCACATTGGGGACAAATTTGGCTATGAACCAATTTTTGGGGCTAAAGTATTTCATTTTTTTTCTCTTTTCTGGAAAGTGAAAAAATAAAAGGACCATAAATAGTTGTAAAGCTTTTTCTTTTTTTTTTTTTCTTTTCAAATCGATAATGCTGATATTCCATAAAATCAATAAAAATAACTTCTTTGATAAACGATTTTGGCAGTTGGCCATTTTGTTTGCTGTGTGGAGATATATCCGAATGTTGGTTGTCCGGTTAGGGACTAGAGAGTGCCTAAAGCGTGACTCGTCTTTACCTGTCACCGTTCATAGTGACTCCCCAATACCCAGCTCCTACAAGGTTCCACCTTTCGAACATTCTCGCCGAGAAGGCCTGATCCACAAGAAAGAAAATGCCCCGTTTGCACTCACCAGCGGATGGATGCCTATATCATATAAGAAAACTGACACCTTATCATTTTATCCAAGTTGGTAAAAATCTTCTGAACTTTGCCGACACTACAATCACACAATAATTCCATGCGACGTAGCTAAATATTTTCACCAAACCCGAACTTCAAACGATCTTAGAAATTGCCCTTTACTTAATCTTTTTTTTTATCAAGAAATCTCGCTCATATCATCCTAACGAGGCATATCGTTGAATGAAAACTAATCTTGCTTCTGGGTGCTATGTGCTTCATTCGGCCATACTATGGCCAAATTTAACAAATCTGGCTCATTTCTAATTTCTTCGGCAAAGTATTTGAATTTGAGCACTTCTGTTTCACTTAAGTGAACAATTATTTTATATGAATTTTTTTTTAATGCATACTGCATTATTGCGATTGTTTATTAACAATAATTATTTTGCGATTCGCCTCGTGCTTCGTTTGGCCATATTATGGACAAATCTGACCTTTCTGAAAAGCTTTTGGCCATGAACTATTACCTTTGGTAATAAGATTTGGAACTTCTTTACAACCTCAGTTCTTCTAAAGAAAAATATTTTTCCTCCAATTTTACTGTGAATTCAGTCTTTCAGACCCTACAAATATCTGTTAGTTTCTAGAAAAATTCTGTTCCCTACGTTTTACGAGGAAGTGAGCACATTACGCCGTCTTCCGGTACCGTACTTGTCAGACTTACCAAAATTAGATGAAGATTCGCACCCATTGAAGGCCAACCCATTTTTTTTTTCTTTTGCAGGTTGTTGTTTTCTGTGTTTCCAACCCATGAGATTCTAATAATATTCCTGGGATTTTTTATTATTGAGAAACTTTGAGAAATATTTATTTTCCCTACGTTTCGATACGAAGTACGGTAAATGTATGAAAGTGAGGCTGGAATGATTTTTGTTTGTGCATTCATCAGGTTTTCGGGGGGGGGGGTTCGTAGGACCGCACAGTGTGGGATGCCTCACACATTCTCGGGTTGCCCCATGTCACTCCGCCAGAAAACATTAATGTGACCACAAAAAATATCCAAGAGAAGTCTCACAGAGAGAGAGAGAGAGAGAGATCAGCCGTAACTGCGTGAAAATGGCGTAAAGAAAGTGCTCGCTTTCTCATGATAGTAACATTTTGTATATGACCCCCTACAGGTGAAATATAGAAAAGATTTTTTTCTATAAAAACCAATAAATATCCAAATTTTTGTTGGGTCTGATGGATTGAATGCACAAGAAAGTGGATGGAAACATTTTTCGTTAGGAAAATCTAGTTTGTAAAGAAGTTTATCTTTACCAATTTTTTTCAGTTCAGATGTTTACTATTGAACTTGCTTGCATAAGTAATACGCACAAAGTAATAGTCAAGTTTACAAGATATTTACATTATCGAAAATTGGGTGTCACAAATCAGGATCCAGTTTAGCAGTGTATTTACATGGTTAATTGATTTACCCTTTCAGAGACAATTCACTCGCCCCATTATTTTTTCTTACAAATGAAAAATTTCTGCTTAAAAATATTTTTTCAGAATTTTTTTTTCATACACAAACTTTTTTTTTTTTTTTTTTTTTTTTTTTTTTACCGTACGTTTCTTTAATCGTACTAGAAGCTGTCAACCAAAACTAACAGTCAACAAAGGTTTCTTCAGTTTTAAGCTGGTCTGGCTTGATTGCACGTACAGGCCGCACCTACGGAGCTAGAGGGTTGAAAGTTCAAAATATTTACTCATTACATCTAGAAAAAAAAAAGTTGTTTGTTCTGGATTTTTTCAATTTTCCCCCTAAGTAGTTTTTAAGGGGGGGTCAATTCGAATTATAAGTTCATGCTAAATTGGTCCCTTAGTTTATAGTAGCATTCACGCTTGTTTTCTTATTTTTTATTCGGACCATTTTGTGATCACCGCCCAACAAGTAACATATTCACTGATAAACCCTTTCCAATTTTTTTAATTGATCACTCCCAACGTATGCTGCCAGAAGACGTTGGTCACCTGACGGTTTCTATTGAGTGACTCACCAAACCTGTTCACTTGAATCCATGAGAGGGAGTTGCTTTTTTCCAACCAGCCGGAAGAAAAATTACGATAAGACCACTTTCGTTCAGAACCACTCCCTTGCCCTCCGTGCATAGTAAGCTCTAAAGAGTTAAATTAATCATTTATAGACTTCTGGAGAGAGAAAAATCCCTTGAGTAGATTTTGGAAGCTTCAACAGGCCAATGGATGATAGTATTTATAATATGATATATATATATATATATATATATATATATATATATATATATATATATATATATATATATATATACAGTATATGTGGTTCAAATCAGGCTAGCAGTATAACATAATATAATAATATATCAATAATATAAAGCCACTCCTGGAATGTAACGGATTTATTTCATGGAGTGCTCGATACATACAACATCTTACTCATGGAGTTGAGTTGTTTTAGAATAAAGCTGGAAATAAATTGTAGGTTGTGGATTCGCTACACAAACTAGCTCATGTTTCAGCCCTCTCTGGGCCTCTTCAGGCGAAACATGTGCTAGTTTGTGTAGCGAATCCACAACCTACTATATATATATATATATATATATATATATATAAATAAATCTTTTTAACAAGCCTGAATAAAAGTTACGATTGAAAAACTTTTCCTACTACGGCTCAACTTCCATCTGTGGAAGAGAAGATAAAAAAATCGTCCATTCACTCTTTCAAGTTCCTATTCAGGTCTACTGTGCATGAGAAACATTGCTCCAAGTAGATTTTTAAAGCTCTGAATAAACAAACGGAAGAAGAAAAAAAATACATGAATCGTTTCAACCTCCTTAATAAAAGTCACGATAAAGTAACTATCCTTTCATGGACTTAATCTGAATAAAAGTTGGGATGAAAAGGGTGGTAAGAAAACTGCCCTTCTGGCTTTCCCGTCTGCAGTCAAAGGGAGATAACTCAGTTTCTCAAATGCAGATATGGTAAGGAAGGGAAGAGGTTATGTCGTAACTTTTACTCAGGCCAATTTTAAATATTCATACATATAATTTTTCTTCCCTTCGACTGTTCAAACCCTTCAAATCTGAGGTAGTTTTCTTGTGTCCAGAAGACATGAATAGAAATTTAGAAAAGTAAATAACTGATTAATTTACTTTTTAAAAACTCCCCCCCCCCACCGTATCGTGACTTTCATTTAAGCCGGTTGAATATATATATATATGTGTATATGTATATATATATATATTATTTCCATCGGTCTGTTTAAAGCTTTCAAAATCTACTGTAAGTAATGAATTTTTTTTATGAACGAAAAAAGCAAATAAAAAAATTTGAAAGAGTAAATTTTAAAATTTTTTTTTTTTTTTTTTTCCTTCCACTGAAGGAGGTGGTTCTCTAATATCACAACTTTTATTCATGTCAGTTTGAGCTGTCAAAATGGGATAATGTTTTTGTTGTTTTTTTTTATACACGGAAGACGTGAATAAATATTCGAAAAAAATATATATATGATTTATTGATTCCGTCAAAACTTCTGTCGTAACTTTTATCCAGGACAGTTGAAAAAATAAAAAAGCAATTTGAAAAAATTGAGCTGAAAGGTAAGAAAAAAATAGTCATCAAAATTAATAAAAATGATTTATAAATACGTCAAATAAAATTAAATGAAAAATATCTTCATCTGACCAACCAAGTTATCAAAAGTATAACCGCTTCGGAGGATCCTAAAAAAATCCGGTTATTTCTATTATTATTCGGACTATCCTCATCTTGGTTGTTTTTCATACAACGTTTCGGTCGTTATACTCTACGGCCTTCATCAGGTATCATCTAGTAGGTGTAGGGAAGTAACGAACCGAACCCTTTATTTAACCGACGGGGGTATATTGACCGCACTCCCCTCATAGCATGAAGGCCGTAGAGTACAACGGGCGAAACGTTGTATGGAAAACAACCAAGATGAGGATAGTCCGAATAATAATAGAAATAATGATAACACCTTATCTCAAAAATTCAGAGATATAAAAATCCAGTTGTTGAGAATTAGAAGAAAGACGGTTAATCTTCTCGAAAAATTACAAATTTTTAGAGTTGGGATAATTCAAGTGAAAAGGAAAAAAAAAGGAATGCATCCACCATCCATGGTAGTATTAGTAGGAGGAGGAGGAGGTAGAGAAGGAAAAAAGAAGTATTCTTTTTCATTGAATTGATTGTGATACTTTAAAATATTGCGGTATGAAATATTGAGCAAGTATTTTTGCTATAAAATATAAATGGCATCAGCTCTTCCGATTATTTCTGTTGAACATAAGTGAGACCGACCGACCGATCAGCGTTTAATAGAGATAGGTGGAAACATCTTTAAAAATTAAAAAAGAAGAAAAAAAATGAGAATGCTTACAGCACCTGGTATTCCCAAGCGGTCACCCATCTAAGTACTGACCAGGCTCGACGTTGCTTAACTTCGGTGATCGGACGAGAACCGGTGTTTTCAGCGTGATGTGGCCGTAAACGATAAAGTGGAGATTATTATAAAATATATACTTAATAATTCAGAGTCGTCAATCAAATACTTAATTATAAAAAATTAACATTTTTTTTTCATTTCTATCATCTCACGATTTCTCTCATTATAGAAGTATATTTGCCATCTTTCAATTTAGGCAGTGTTGCCAAGTTCAGTTTGATATTCATAGCCGAAACCGTCTTTGAAATAGCTAAATTTTAGATACTTCAGATATTATTCATTTGAAGCCTCTCAAATAAAATAGCTATATACTAACAGTAAGTCTCTGGAACAAATTATTAATGAAAGTAAATGGACATTCATCGAACTTACCAGATTTAATCGGCTCTCGTAGATAGATGAAAAATCTTTTTGAAAATATCAGCCTGATCTAACCGAAAGATGGCTAATTCGGTAACCGTGAGTTAAGGACACTGAACGTTGGCCATATAGCATTATTTATATCACATATAAGATATTTACTTTAAGAGTACTGATTGAATTAAAATTAAAAGGAAATTGTAGATATGGTTTTTGTTAATACACAAGAATTTCCGTAATTTGATATTAAATAACTCTAGTCGGAAATTTCGAAATCAGTTTCAGGGATTCGGACTTTTTTTCGGCTAGATCTAGCCGATTTTCCCCTATATTAATATGCAATAACAATTAATCGGAAATATAACCATTTAAAAAATATATATATTTAGCAGATTCTATTTTATTTGATAGCTAACTCTAAACATAAATTTATTTCTTTTTCGAGTTAGGTACTATTTTTTTTTTCTAGCAAATCTGCTTCAAATCTGATATTTTAAGTAAGTGTACAATGAATAACCATAGCGTCAAAATTTGAAGTTTTGTAACGAAATGCTTCTAAGAATAAATATGGTCAAAATAAATTCTTTTCATGACATCAGTGGCATTTTCCTCTTGAAAATATCTAAAATTGAGGGGAAAAAAACAACAAAAAAAACCATTGATTCCGAAAAATCTAGATGTTATCAATAAGCATCCTAGAATAGGGCCCCCAAAAGGTAAAAAAAAAAACAACAAAAAAAAACCAAAGATATTCTTTTCCAAAAATTTGTGAAATGAACTTTAGGAGGGGGCTAGTGGGGCACTAATACCAATTTTCAAGTCTGTGGACAAAACGGTATGGCCAGGAGCGTTGGAACGCACATACAAACACAAACAAAACATGCACACATAAAATATAAAAAAATAGAACTCTTTATCATATTTGATTGCTACAGTCGTTCAATTCTTATTATTTGTTCTGGGGTCTTGGCCTGTAGTTATTTCATTTGATAATTATAAAACATTTTTGGCCATTAAGTTAGCCGAAAGTGGGAATGATTTGGCCGATTTTAATCAATTCTTGCAGCAGTTTCAGCTGGGAAAATCACATTTGAGTTGGCAACTCTGGTTGTAAAATACTGCCAGTCATTTTCTCAATGTTCTTTTTAATAGATAAATAAATGAAAGAAAAATTCAATTTTAGATGGTAGTTTTTCTGGTTCGATGAAGGAAAGAATATCAAACAATTTACAAAATTTCTTTTACTGCAATGAGCCGGGAATATGTGAAAGAATCGGCGTAGCAAATATAGCGCATTTTGCGCTAAGTTTAGTACGTTTTTCCCCCCTTTCTAGCAGTGCGATGCGATAATCGCAAAATTTTTCATTTAGCGCTTTTTGGCAGTCTAACTAGTGCGAATATATTTTTTGAGGTTTCACTGAAACGGAAACCTGATCTAGCTAGAAATGATCTTGGATTTAGAAATATGAATTAAAAATATATTGCATATTTGTCTTTTAACCGAGAAGAAAAGAAATAATTTACTTTATTTTTTGTACGGATAATATTCATTCTAGCAGTATTTTTTAAAATTCTTTCAGTCATTCATTCAAAATTTGTTGCTCTAGTCACCAATGCACCAACCTTACCTTATTCTCATTTGCTCCAGTGTTGTCAACTAGAAACATATAGTTGTGCTAGCTAAATTGAAAAAATGGTCCTTAAAAAAAACAATGCACACTTCAAATATAAAACGAATGGTCTGAGACACGCAAAAAATGTCTAAACACGCCCGCGCTTACTCAGCGCTTTTTTGCACTGCTTAACAAAAAACACGTTGAATTTTGCGCAAAATTGACAACACTGTTTGCTTCCACTGAATTCAAATTAAATCCGATTGTAGGGAGGAAAAATCGATTAAAAAAAATTGTTTTATATTTAAAATAAATTATTACCTCTGTCCCATTATAGTGGTTACATTTGCATATGGAAATATCAATCTATCTATTGTAAATGGGACAAACCTAATATTCATTTGATAAATATCACATTTTTTCATTGATCTCCCCCTACAATTGGAATTGATACGTGACTATTTTAGATTTCATGAAGATTAAAACAGTAAATTTATCCATATAATTGTTTCCTTTTGTAACTTTATATCTATTTTGCTTTGGGTAGTTCAATATTTCTCGTAATGAAAATTGATCACTCAAAAATAATTGATGCGAGATGAATTTTAAAAAATCAATACAGATATTTACCAACATTCTTTTTTTCTTTTTTGATAATTAGTTTCACTTGTCAAAAGTTTTTTCCTGGTATAACTTTTTTGTGACATAATCATCGTTCCCAAATGACTGGAATTTTTTTTTTTACTATTTGTATTCATACAATATCAAAAGTGATCATATCTAGCCTCCAAAACTAAAAAAAAAAAAATAGACTGTTCCCAACTGGTAAAATAAATGCAAGTCAGAGGGAAGAAAAATTCGGTGCAACGTAGGGAAGGAGGTCCCGATTGTGAATTTTTCTCCCCCTTTTCAATTGTACATTGATGTTAAAAACGACATGCAAATAATAATTTGATTTATTCAAAACAACAATTTGATTCAAGAATTTACTCCTCATTTTTCTTTCGTTAATTCTTTTCTCCCACCAACAACCTGGATATTTTGGGACCTCAAACTACGACTTGCCATCTGTTGATAGCTGAAAACTATAAACCAGTTGTTCGTGGGTGTGGCTCAGTGGTGGAGCAAAAAATCGAAGTTGAGAGGTCGATTTTTCGGTAGGAAGGGACGTTCAATATCGTGAAATTGAACGATGAGTTTTTACGGGGAAAATTCAGTTTGGATTTCTTTCGTAAAGACGGGGTTGGTGTTTTTATCTTTTCTTTCTAAAGAATATTTGTAAGTAGCACTACCCCGTTAACACCTTATAAATCAATTTTTCTGGAAAAAAATTTGAAAAATTTCTCTGAACAACAAAATTTGTCTTTTTGGATGAAAAACATCATTTTATTTAAGGAGGAATTATTTTTCATGAATTAGCCGTTGGCATTACTTATTTTTTGACCGTTTTTGGCAGCAACTCCCATCTCCGTATAAAGGAACAACGACTGCTACTTAAATAAATTCCATAAGAATTAGTCAAACTACTTTCTTTATAATTATCCTATCTCTTTCTTTTGTGAAAACTTTTTCATGTCGAAAATTGTCGCATTTTCAATTGCCTTAGGCTAAAATAAAATCACATGTTGAGCTTTCCTTTGTTCGAAATCCGCCGACATTAGTAGAAGAAATCCAATTGGTCAAAAAAGAAGGGCCTGTTGGATTTCCAGCCAATCAGAGTGAGCGGAGGTTTATTTCAAATTTGAAATTTCCTCATCCCGTTCGCCTTGAGCCTAATTCTCCTCTATATAAACAATTTTTTTGTCAGCTGTGTAGTTCATTTCGAATATTCATCATGCCCCCTAAGGTCAGTGCTAAAGGTGCGAAAAAAGCCGGCAAGGCTAAAGCTTCCCGCCCGGACGGCAAGAAGAAAAAGAAGAAGAGGAAAGAAAGCTATTCCATCTACATCTACAAAGTCATGAAACAGGTCCACCCTGACACTGGCATCTCCAGCAAAGCCATGTCCATCATGAACAGTTTTGTCAACGATTTGTTTGAGAGAATCGCCGCTGAAGCCAGCCGTCTCGCCCACTACAGCAAACGTTCAACCATTTCCAGCCGTGAGGTACAGACCGCTGTCCGTCTCCTTCTGCCCGGGGAGTTGGCCAAACATGCCGTGTCTGAAGGCACTAAGGCCGTCACCAAATACACAAGCAGCAAGTAAGAACTTACGCCTTGTGAGACATCCCAAAACGGCCCTTTTAAGGGCCACTCATATTCAGCGAAAAGTCACTCCACACTACTCTGGTTTAGCAATCATTTTTTTTTTTTTGTTATTTTGCACTACTCATTGCCTTCATCTCGATTCTTCAGGTACCTTATTCACCACATATCTCAACTCTAACGTAGTACCCTGTGCAGTTGTAACTAAATCAACAGAAGGTGAATAGTGGTCGGTTGATATTCATAATAGATTCCAATTCTCAATTTTTTATTTGAAAAAAAAAAAATCGCTGAGGATCACGAATTAGTTTCCAGGAGCCCTGATGACTAAAATCAATTCCATATTACGGGATGATTAAATGAACGAGCTAGCTAAATTGAAACATTGACGAAGGAAAAATTGTAGTAATGAACGAGTTACAAATATCGTTCATTACTACAATTTTTCTTACAAACGTTACTAAGCACCCCTTTTAATTAGGAAAAAATCCTTTCAATATTCCAATATTTTCTCCATGATTGTAAGGAATCGGGACTAAGTAGAAACTTCTATTGCTAAAAAAATCTTCATAATCGAAATCTCCAGACGGTTGTGGGTGTGGCTCAATGGTAGAGTTATAAGACTTCATACTGACAGGTCGCAAGGTTCCTTTTTTTTTTCTTTCATCACAAAATTTGAGTTTGAAAGAAAAGATAATCTTAGGCTACAATAAGTACAAAATTACGGGTTAACATTAACCAAAACCATTTTCATGGTTTCAATTCCTTCAAGTTTCCAAGTGTAACCATTATGAGATTTGAATAAATCACCTGTAATTATGTCGACTCTATTCCACCTGTTGTGAGTTTAAATTGCATAGACGCTGTCCTGGAAAACGGACTTGACATACAACACATCTTGTAAAATCTCGATTTGAAAAAAAAAAATTCAGTTGGAGACATTTCAGGAGATCGTAGGGAAAATGGTCATAATGTAGACTAGGAGAGAAAAAAAAAACATCAGGACTAAATATTTTGTAAAATAAGTTAGTAATATTTTGAAAAAGGTAAATTTTGGTCAAGGCATTTAATTAGAAGTGATAAATTGAAATAATCCTGGATTTTAAAAAACCCAAGTTATGGATTTTTTTTATTACCTTTTCTCGGTCACTTCATTTAACCCTTCACGAAGTACAAAATACAGAGATTTCCATTAAATCAGGTTCGTCAGATGAATAATTCGGCACAATGTAAGGATGGTGGTCCCGAATGGAAAAATACTTTCACACCCTCACACACGATGTTGAGAATGGCGCACATATGGAAGAAAAGAAATGTGTCCATGAAAGAAAGTCAGAAGTAAATACATAAATTTAAATGATATCGTTCCTGCTTCGATTGTGCGACGGTGTGAAACTTTTACAATCGGGACCATCTCTAAATTGAACTAAATTCGAGCTATTTGTTCAGAAAAAAGATCAAAATTAATTCGTAGAAACATATTTAAATTGGACAATAAATTTTTCACTTTTTTTTTTTCTCTCAAGTGACCCAAGAATCCCAGGCTCAAGATAAGAAATAGATTAAAACTTGAACATTCCTCCAAATGAAATCCATTTTTTCCTCTAATATTCAAAATTGGATTGAATAAAAACGTACACCTACATACGCACACAAAAAAAATACGTACACGAATTTTGTAAAATTACTTCATTTTCAACTTATTTTCCAGTGATATTTATGGAGAGTATTCAATTTAAAATCTGTTTTTTTTCGCTTACAATAATAAAACAATGTACTGCTATTCTGTTTTCACAGTTTTGCCACAATGCATGGAGTTGGTCCCAATTGTAAAGTTTCACACTTTCGCTTACTCGATGTTGAAAACGGCGCACAAATGAAAAAGGGTCAAAGTGGTGATATAATTTTAATAAATGCTTAAGTGTGTTTTTCTGTCATGAATTCTCTTATTTCTTTATTATTGCGTCGTTCTTAACAGCAAGGGGTTGAAAATCTATAATTGGGACCATTTTTTTCCTACATCAGCTTCTTTTTAAAAATCTTTTCAAGGTTATCAGAACCTCCTCATTGTGGTTATCTCTTTACTTCCGCCTTTTTTTAATGCAGATCATTTGTCTGCTCTTACCACGACTTCTTTCAATCCCCACCCCTACGAAGTCTCTGCTTACTCTTGGTTGAACAAGAAGATAAGTAGCCCAGACGGGTGCTTTAAAAAAGAAAAAAGAAAAGAGGGCTCAGTCACTTAGAAAACAGTTGGCTTTCTTTCCTTGACAGGCGGGAAAGGTGGGTCCTTCAACTAATCTCTCCCTCATCAACTTTTTTTCAACTTTTTTTCCCCCTCCCATCATCATTCGCTTGTATCATTGAAATTATCTGTGGTCATTGAGAGATAGTTTTTTGAGGAAGAACGTGACAGATGAATTCTTGGTTTAGAGCCGTCATTGAAGTTTCAACTTAAATGACGGCTTTTCTTGGCTTTATTGAACGACCATTTTGAATAGATAAAAGTGGCTAGATTTTCCAAAATATGGCTGAAATTGGGTATTCCATTTCTAGGTAACAGTACACGTCCCCGAAAACTCGTACAAAGGCTCCAAAAATATTAGCATACAACGTATTGATTACGTCAACGTTTACAAATTGCGCGGAGGCTGGGGAAAATTAATTTCGTTATGGTTAATATTAGATAAATACGTTGTATAGAACCAAGATATTTGGCCATTCGTATCTCGAATATTTAAAGCCGTTGCTCATCTTGTACTTAACAAAAACTGATTCATTTGAAGGATTGAAATAAAATAAAGTTTTCAAAAAATGTGGGAAACCAAAAATAATGGATTTTTTTCATTACGCTGTTAACATATGATCGATACGTTGTGTAATTATAATTTTTGGAACGTACATAATATTTTTACAGTTACCTGGAAATGTTATCTAGCCACTTTTAGTGATTGAAAATGGACATTATCCTTACATATTGCCACTTATTAGCTATTGAAAATGGCCGTATAAAAATATCCAAGAAAATGTATTATTCCATGGATTGTCTAAAATTAGTTAATAACCTTGGAAAAATTCACAGATATATTTGAATTTCTAATGAAACGATATTTTACGAAAAAAAAAGTAAACTTGCTTCAGTTGAAGAGCCCATAGTTTCAAATGGTGGATAAGAGGTATTTTTATCAGCAAAAAACCCCCATGTCGAAGAGTCCAGAGTTACCGAGAAAAGAAAAAGTCACACTGTTCATTATATAAGAATATTAACTTGAAATGAGTCAGTATCAGACCATTGGGGTATCGGATGAGGATCGAACCCACTAACAACGGCCGCCAAGATTAGGCTTGCTGACCATTGTGTTATGCGTTCTGATCTACTCGTTAATAACAGTGAAAAAAATTCGGATCTATTTTGATTGAGATTTTCTAATTAGAAAAAAGAAAATGATACTGAATTTGTTTACCGGGAAGAGTGCATAGTTTAAAAAGGTAGTTAGGAGATACTTTTATCAGCAAAATCGTTACTTTTTTGTGGAAGAGTCCATGTTATAGACAGAGAAACAAACGAAAGCTAACATAAATAACTCATTCATTGACCAACCTTTTTTCCAAATTCAATTGATCCACAAGATATGCTGTCTAAAGTTCATATTCCAGCTGAAGTTCAGTTTGTTTGTTCAACATCTTGACATTGTGATCTGGTTAATGTTTTTTTTTTCTTAGCTCATACTTAGTTAAATCAATTTTTCATTGAAATAACGTTTCATTTCTGGGTTTATGAACGAACAATACAAGAGGAATATGTCTGGTTAGTCACTCAATAGAAACCCTCAGGTGACCAAGTTTTTGGCCCAATGCTTTATTAGGAGCGATCAATGAATAAGTTACTTCGCTCACATTTTGTTAGGCAGTGATCACCCAAACATCTGAATCTTCAAAAAAACAGCAGACACAAACTTAGATATCAATTTAGCGTAAACTTACATTGTCAATTGAACCCCTCCACTCAAAACCTATTTAGAGGAGACATTTTCAAAAAAACAAAAATCGTTTTCTGTAGACATAATTAAGAGTAAATGTTTAGATTTTCAGCCCTCTAACTCCATTGGTGTGGCAAGTGTGCAAGATACATACACAACCAGACAACCTTAAAAACTGAGACAAACCTATGTTTTGGTTGAAGCTTTCAAATATATGATGAGGCTGCATTTTCATTGGGTGTTTCCACACATAGAAAACAAAGTCTGGTGATATTGTAAGGTACTGCTGGGCACTATTGGTTAGTGGTAATGAGACTTCTGTCCTGAAACCACAACTGATCCCAGCATGTATATGGAATTATATACATATATATATATATATATATATATATATATATATATATATATATATATATATACACACCCATAAAAAATGACTGGGTCATTCAGGTATGGCTCAGTAGTCAGGAACGTAGAACTGATTTAATAAACAATTTATTTCTAATAATTCAATTGTTCTAATTTCAAGTTTTTTTATATATCAACTCAACTCAAGCTGTTTTAAAGAGTAATTTGACTTATGTGGAATAAACAAATAGTTAAAGGAAGAAACTTATTTTATTGAAAATATAACTTATTTCATTACAGAAAAAAGGTGAATATCTTATCAATAAAAATAAAAAGATATGGCCAAAGTTTGCAAATCTGGTGATTTAAAATAAAGCATTCACATAATTCTTTTTTCTTTTTATTTTACTTTCATACCTCCAGCTTTTCTGTCATGTACCGTTCATTGGTCATAACAACCTATCTCATTTTACAACCCTTTTATTGTTTTATTAGCTATGTTATTTCACATGGACAAATCCATTGTAACTATTAGGTTATAACAGCAATTAGACAAAACAGTCTTACAACAATACTATGATACAATTAAACATATCAATTTGCATGTTTTGTTTTTATATGGATTTTTTTTATCACTATCTCATGTGGAACCCTGAGTGACCTTTTGATGAATCCTGGTTGAGAAAGGCTGATTTCTCCAACTTTGATATAAAGTCAGTTCAAGTCTATAATGTATATTTATGAATCAATTTCAATTTATCTTAAATTAATCACTAGAAATTTCTAGCTCAATAGTTAAAAATGAAATTGAACACACATTTGAAAAAGTATTAAAACTGAAGAAAGGTTCTTTTTTAGAAACATCATTTCTGTAACAGACTATTCTTGTAGCATGGGCTTCTGCTGCCACTTTTCCAGAGGGGGCCAAATAATATATTTGGTGGGGGTAAAGTGTATAATCAGAATAGCAAATAATACCAACTTTTATAATGGGCACATTTAGTTGGGGTTACATAAAACAATTGTGCTGCACCATTTTCCTTTATTGACTATAAGGTCCCAACTTTTAAAGTCCATCACCTTAGGCGAGAAGGTTTGATCTGGGGGGGTGAGTAAATGCCCTGTTTGCCCCGCTATCAGATGCCCATGTCATAGTAATATGATTGTCAAACTCCAGTCAAAGTTGTAGGCTGGAGTTAACATTGTTTTTTCATCGTAACAAAACAACAATCCTTAACTAATTTAGAGGATTAATAGTCACCTATGGAGCTGAAACATGGAACCTATCAAAGAAACTGACCCTCAAAACTTAGAAAACTCAAATGGCAATTGGCCAGTCATGTTGCAAGGCTGAAAGACAACCGATGGACATAATGACTCACAATATGGATCCCCAGAAATCACGTGCGAAACTGAGGCCAGCAGAATACAAGATGGAGAGACTAACTAGACAAATTCAGAAAGTATTGGCTCTGTGATGCTCATGGTAGATAGGAGTGATAAATCTTGGGGAAAGTTTGTCCAATGATGGCTGTTAAAAGAATGATGATAATGATGATGAAACTCTTGGCTGTTTATCTGTCCTGCCATGTTAAACCAAACATTTTCCTACCATGATTTGAAATCACAACCAAGTAATTGGTATGCAACTCTCTTACTGACTGAGACAAACTGACAAGTTTTACATATCTACAAAAATTTATGCTACCAATATGTATGTGTTTATTCTATTTTGATGAATAAATACATTTATAAAATGAATATTTACCCTTACTGTTCTTTGAAATCACAACCAAGTAATAAGTAAGCTGCTCTTTTGCCAAACTAACAAGTCTTACATATATATACTAAAATTTATGTAGGAAATATGTTAGGGCTTATTTCATTCTAATAAATGAATACATCTATGCTAAAAAATACATATTCTATGATTTTTTTTACTAATTATATTAACAATAAATGTTGCAGTAATCATCTACAGTTGGATTAAAGGTAGGAGTGGAGTTTGACTCTGCAGCAACCAAGCTTTTTTGATTTTTTTTTTTTTTTCTGTCCAGATGAAGCATTGTCGAACATTACAAATTTTTGACTGGTATTTTCTTATTTCTATTAATATTCGGACCATCCTCGTCTTGGTTGTTTTTCATACAACGTTTCCGCCGTTGTACTCTACGGCCTTCATCAGGTATCATCTGGTAGGTGTGGGGAAGTAACGAACCGAACACTTTATTCAACAGACGGGGGTATATTGACCACACTCCCCTCTTAGCATTAGTAGTATTATTATTGTCTCACACTGGGATTGAACCTAAAACCATCAGATTACTTTGCAGTAATTTTGTCTGATTCTGTAACCACTCCGCTATGTGTCCATATGGTATTTTCTTTCATCTTAATTTTAGTTGCTTTTTATTGCAACTTACTTAGACCATTGATTTTGATCTTAGTGTTTTTATCTCCGATGTGGTTGTTGCACATGATCTTTGTCTTGCTGAAGTTCATGCGTAGGCCGACTTTCTTGCTCTCTTCATTTAGTTCATCTATCATTAGTTGGAGGTTGTGTAGGTTTTCTGCGAAAAGGGCGATGTAGTCTGCAACGACATGGATCCCCCAAGATCACATGTGCAACCGAGGCTGGCTGAATGTTAGATGGAGAGACGAGCTAGACAAATTCAGAAAGTACTGACTCTGCAACACTCATGATTGAGAAGTGCGGCAAATCCTGGGGAAGGTCTATGTCCAACAACAGACATTAAAAGATTGATGATGATGACTCAGACTATCAGTCTGATACTTAGATTTGAAGTTCTTGTTCTAGTTGTGAAATAATCAAGATGAAAGAAAACTTGCCAACACAGTCAATAATTGAACAACCATAGCGTCAAGATTTGGAGTCATTTAGAAAAAAAAATCGATCAAAAAATAAATATAGTCAGAATAAATCTTGGAAAATTTTTTGAGGAGTATAGTTGGGTACTTATGTCAATTTTCAAGTCTGTAAACAAAAAAAAAATCATACCATTTTGGCCAATAGACTTTCCGACAATTGTGAAAATATTTTCTTCGTGAGAGTAAATCATTTTCAACATTCTAAACCTTATGAAAAAATTTTTAATTAGAAATAATTTGATTAGTTATTTCCCTTGAAGTGTAACAAAATTTTAATTTATTACTTTAATGTAGTGGAAATAATTAGCAAAATTGGAAAACAAGAATTGCCTCCCTTTAGCTGTTGATTCATGAAAAGATTTTCCCGCCAATAAATTGTCTGTAGGTAAAAATAGGAAAATATTTTCAATGCTGTGATATTTTAATTTAGAGTTACAAATTGAGTGATGTTTTTAATCAAGTAAATGTTGACTATAAAAGTCATGTCATTTTTATAGTAATAAAAAAAATATTTCAAGACCCGTTTTAACATTTACTTTATTGAAATACTTATTTTATTACTTTAAAAAAGATGTGACTTTTATTGACATTTATTATATCTAACTATTACCTATTTTATTACTCTGAGTTAAATGTGACTATTATTACATCAGCTTTTTTCCCTAGCCAAAATCATGACTTTTTTCCTGGTCACTCATTATAAAACAGGTCTGGTTAGTCATTCAGTAGAAACTAGCATGTAACTAATATCCTTAGGCAGCGCGAGGGGGTGATCAATTAGAAAATTGGAAAAAAAGTGATCAATGAATAATTTACTTCTCTTACCTTTTGTTGGGCGGTGATCACTAAACAAGTCTAAATTTAAAAAATCCAGCATCAATGAAAAAATGTATTTTTAAAATAAGTTGCCAGAAAATTAAGCTCATAAAATTATATATAAGATCCCTATTCTGCATCAATTCCTGACCACTGACAATCCCCCATTTTGTAATTTACAATGCATTTCTATAGTGTTGCCCTGCTACAAAATGATTCTTACACATACTCAATTGAATTCAACTACTGGCGGCCTTTAAACTCAAAATTGAATCACTTCCTATTAATAAAATTTTCATTTCACTCTCATTCAGGAGATTTTCAGCCCTTTCCTCATTTGTCTATTCTTCCCTCTTTCTTGTTGACCTTCCCCTCTCATTCTGCGTTCAGCAAGTTTTATTATTTTTAAATGTTGATACGTAGAATAAGCAGCTCAAATTTGATCTTGGATAAAATGTCGAAGTAATTTTAATTCAATGAAAAGAACAAATTAGAATAATTTTTCTTAAAACTGTCAAAAATTCCGGAGGCAAATGATGTATTAGGGACTGAAACCACAAAAATAATTGCAGAAAATAATCTTTTTCTATTATTTTCTATTGAATATTAGACTTTCTTAACCATTTCTTTGTTAAAAAAAATGATATGAAATGATAATTTTATAGTTATCCTTGTTTTGATTAAATCAAATGGAATATTGATCAGATTATAGTGACCTTTTTATTGACTTTTCATTAAAAAAAATTGAGTTAATAATCTTACATGGAATTCGTTTTCTTTTTAGTACAAATGGTTGATATACCATATGAAAATTCTATGTATTAATCATGATTCACCCATATTATACAATGTGATGACAAAAGCCCACGTTTACTAACAATTCTATTCATCTTTAGTTTTCAATTTTTCAGTTTTAATTTTGTGAAATGATATAGAGAAAAAAAGCATGGGTACCATGAAAATGTTTTATTTGAAATTTAATTTCTTCAATGGACTATTGTTCATCTTTCAACAAATTTTCATAGTAATTCATTGAAAACCTTTGGATATATAATCTGGACAGTCATGAGCATATACAAAAATAGATGAAAAAAAAAATGGGAATCTCTCTCAACTAAAAAAATATTCCTTGGATCCGCCCCAAAGTTCAACTAACTTTTTCTCTCCTTATTGTCCATCCTTCAACGAAATTTCATTGAAGTTCTTTGAGAAATTTTGGAGATAAGTGGAAAAATAGGTATTTTATTGAAAAAAAAAGAATTACCAAGAAATGATATGAAATTTTTTAAGGCAGGTGTCTTGGTGACACCTAGGGTGGGCTACCCACATCCAACCGTCCATTGGTCCGTCCAACCACCATCAATGAGTATGCGTGACATCTCTCTGACAGTTTGGTATAGTTTTTGTTTGACCAATATCTCCAGTTGTTCATTTTCAATTGCAGATGAATGTCCACTGCTCTTTTGATCTTTGAGACTCAAATCTCTACTAAGAAAATTTTGAAACCAAAGTTGCACTGTATGATTGAAGGTGGTTCCTTCACACCACATTAGGTTGATATTGGATGATATTCGAGATGCAATATGACCAAGTTTATTCTTATTACAAGAGGATTATGTGCAGCCCTTCATGTTTAAGGGTCTACACCACATATGGGAAATCATAGGCCCACAAACCAGATTTAGCCTGCCACAAAATTATTTTGTAGCCTACAGCCAATATAAGCATTTATTTGAAATCTTTCATCATTTTTTTCTCAGAGTCAATTTTATGATTTATATTGCAAAATTACTGTTGTTTTGGCTTTACAAATCAGTAATATAATAATTGTAAATACATTTGTCAAAAATAGAAATTAAGTGTGCTTTTTGTAATACAATTGACACTTGTGAATATGCGGCCCGGATGAAGTTGAAAAATGACTTATGTAGCCCATTAGATTGGAAAAGTTCTCCATGTCTGGTCTATACTGTGTGCTGATAACTCTGAAAATAAATGATGAATGTTCATGAAAAATTCAAATCATTAAAACAAGCTATGTATATTGTTACAATATACTATATTATTATTGTAAGACATGACTGAAAGAATCATCCATTATTTTGTGAATAACCTAAAACATGATTCAATGAAAGGAAAATTTTTGATAATGTTGAACTTGCAATAGTATTCATTGTCTCTTTATGTCTGTTGGTAAACACGACCTGTGAAGTCATGAAGTCAATCCACTACTACTAGTTCAGCTACCATAATTGTAAATACCAATTGAAGCCCAAGTTCATTGTTTACAACATGAAGTCATTGTGAATTTTGCAAAGAAAGGTCTCTTCATTCCTGGGATGCCAATGTTGGTCCCCACCCACCCACAGATCTGGGCTTTTCATTAACAAATTGGGTTTATACTTTGGAAATTTATATAAGTTTATAACCTGGGTTCTTTCATACCTAGAATCAATAGTCTTGAAAATAACTCCTATATTGAATCAATGAAGCCCCAGCCAAGTAGGCTGTAGACTCTTCTCTCTGTGTGTGAGTTCGGTGTGCCTCTGGGTACCCCTGGTCACATTGGATAATTGCATTTGTTCACTACAAGGCTCCATCTAAAATCGATTTTTTTTAAAAAGTGCCTTGTCAGGTTTTTGTGATCATTTAGGACCAGCAATGCCTGAATTTTGTGCTGGTATTTTATAGTTAATTTTATACAAAAGATCTATTTTTTTAGAGATAATTCTTTAGACTTTTTCCACACAATTAGTCCTGGTACATTCATGGGTTATGTGATTCATTTATGAAAGGCATGGATATTTATATAAATGTGCTTAAAATAACATTTTAGAATTTTGACTATCATCAAATAAGCTGTTGATCTATAGATTAGTCATTAATTTAATCATCTATTCAAACTTGATATTTTTATAATCTGGTATTTTTTCTTTCTTTTGAATCCGTTTTTCTTTTATTTTTGTGAGCTTGATCTGGGAGTTTCCTTAAAATCTCATTGGCAGCCATGATTCATCCATGCGTGCATCTTCTTATACTAATCCAATTTTTCTCTCACAGAACAGTAAACTTGTGTCACGGGACTAGCACTTCGTCATGAAGAAAAACCTGAGCTTGGTTCATACCAGCGGTTGGCAACCTTTATACCTCCAAGGGCTGGATCACATATTAATATGCGGATGGTGGACCAGATAAATACCATAAAAAGCATTGAATATGAGAATCATCCATTTAAATACATAGTTCTACTTAGCCTGTAATCAATGAATAACGCATATAAGAAAATCATTTGTGCTTAACCAAGGATACCATTTAGTAATCAAAGAAGTAAATTTTGTTGTAATTTATTTCAATCAAGGCATCTTTTTAATCTATTTAGATTTGCACAAAGAATCTTTAAAATATGAAGTATATGTAGTATCCCAATATTTGCTTGCCGATCAGTCAAAATCTCATTGTGGGAAAGATCTAGCCCACAGGCCTTAGATTGCCTTTCACTGGTTTATGTGAATTGTATTGGTATCAGTTATATGGTACAATATGTATATGCATCATTTTGCCATAAGTTTCCCCGGTTTTTAAATCCTCTACTCCTATATCTGTCTGGTCTCAAGCTTGCTGGATAAGAGAGGTTCAATCTGTCTAACAAACCAGCTTACTCCATAAGTAATTGACAACCATGAGTTTAATCTGTTTCCTATGTGTTTTTCCTTGTTGTCAATTCTAGTTGAATAAAGTTGGTTTTATTATAGAATTTGTAAATTTGCCTATTTCTCTTAATTTGTGGTTTTCATTACATATTCTTGTATGTGAAATATCCTTTTGTGGATCACTGTTGATAATGCCTTTATCTTTCGAAGACATGCAAGATTCGACTGTATTATCACAATGCATCAAAGTACTTACTTCCCTAGATTGGAGCTCCACTCATACCAATGCAATTCGGTTCTTATCAGCAAAATAACAGTTGACAAATATGCACTTACAGCAATACTTTGATAGTGTGGTCTTGATGTAGTACAGTTAAGGTATTGCTATACAAATTAATTTAACTAAGTATGAGCTGAAAAAAAAAAACAAGCATAAATTTGAATTGTGTAGTACTGAATATGGAAAATTTTGAAACTAATTAATCAAGGAATGCCTTTATTTTAAAGATATTTATGAAGTATTAAATCAAATGTTGTTTTCTTATATACCAACGAATAATGCTAACAGTATAAGATTTGCTAATGTATCTGCATTTTTCCCAGATTCAATATAAATAAAGATATAATCTGTAATTTTTTTGAGGTTTTTGAGCTCTTTACATCAATTGTGTCTACCCTAGAAGTTAGACTAATTTTCAAGAACAATTTTAAGTTAGGACATAAGCTACTGATAACCTCAACAAAGCATTTGCAGTGAAGATCACCAAAGTGCACACTGTTCAGCATCGGTTCAATAGGTTTTGATCTGGGGATATGGAAAGCAATAATGAACCTCGAGGGAGGCCCCAACCCATTCTTAATGATGAAGAATTATTTACAACAGTGGCCAGTGACCAATGGACAATGGTTCTTCTCATATCATCTCAGGGCAAAAGGAAATGATAAAAAGTTGTAAAAATAGGTCCCACGTGAACTGAATGAAATGCTCCATAACAATCCAATAACTTGTACTAATTAAGTGAATGTGTCTGAGCTTAGAGAATTGTGATATGAAGTCTTGCAGCATCTTCCATAATATATACCCTTACCAGATTATCATCTAATCAAGCATTTTGAACTTCATATCCATAATAAAAAAGTTAAAAAATAATAGATCTGTACCTCACATAAATGAATGACCATAGCCAGCACATGTACCAGAACTGATTATTAAAAATAGATCTCTCATCTAAAAGCAATACCAGCACAAGATTTGGGCATTGTTGGTCCAAAATGATCACAGAGACCCCCAAAAGCTTGGGGAGTAGATGGTGCCTAGAGATTTACTCACACAATTTTTTAGGTTGTAGCTGAAAAAACGTTACCAGGAGTACCTGAAGAAACACCCATCCGCACTTTTACTGACTATGTGAGAGATAAGATGTTATCATTTTAGGGTCGTTGGATTATCTCTCTCAAAAATTCCAGAGATAAGTGAGGTATTATGGATTGAAAGCTCAAAAATTATTTGCAGAAAAAGGTTTTTTTTTCATTATCATTTTTTCATTGAATATTTGACTTTCTTAACCACTTAAAAAAAAAAAATGTTTTGATGCAGTTATCCTTGTTTTTATTGGATCAAATAAAATATTTGTCAAATTATTACTATCTTTTTATTCATTTTTTATTGAAAAAAAATTGTTGAAAACGGGTGGTATTAAGATTATATATTAACCATTTTCTGTTTCTTATATCGTCCTTCATTGCATAGTTAAAAAAACAATTCAGATCTTTCAGGATTCCAACATTAGAGATAGTTTCTTCCCAAGATTATAACCCAAACCTGAAACTGGCGTGTTCAAATTCATTCCCATTTCAAAATTATGAGTACACTCATAGATTTCTGATGGCTTACACATTAGTTCATTGATTGGCCACAGGTGGCACTGTATGAAGTTACTGCTCTTTTGATTTTGGGAAATTCCTAGTCTAATTTGCTTATATTTACCCCTAGTAATGGCTTCAGAGCAAAGTCCAGGTGTCTTTGGTAGCATAAATCGTGAACACAAGTTCATATCAATGCAAGAAAGGGTAGAAATGTTAAAAACTTGACCGCAGTATTTTGATACAGAAGCTGTATGAGATGTATGTGATTAGCATATCAATCACATATGATATTTTTGATATTTCTTCCATTGATATGTCTGTATCTGTTTCGTTTATAAAGCTATGCTGGCTGAAACTGGCAATTTCCGACAAGTATGTATACGTCTATCTGTGTATTGAATAGAAAGTAAGGGGTCATTTTATCATTACAATTATATCGTAAAAAGAACTACCTTTCAAAGACCTTATTATTTTTCTGAAAACTTTAAAACATTCCCCAAGGTCCATTGAATATGCATGCCAAATTTGGTTGTGTGGCACCAACGTTCAACAGGTGGACACTGCGATAAACATATTCTTTGTAATAAATTATGAAATGAAAGTCCGATGAAGCTGATCATTTATATTAATGTATTGCATTTAACTATTTGATTAATTGCCAATATTTGTTTAATCTAAGTTTATAACAGTCCTAAAGCTTGAAAGATATGAAATGTACATAATTAGTGGCTCTGAAGTGTATTGTATTGTATGGTATTGTGTGTGTGTGTGTGTGTGTGTGTATGTGTGTATTATTATTATCATTATCATCATCATCATCATCATCAGTAATATAATAGTAAAATAATAATAGTGATAATAATAGGGATATAATAATAGTAATAATAATAGTGATATAATAATAGTAATAATAATAGTGATATAATAATAGTAATAATAGTAATATAAGAATAGTATAATAATGATAGTAATAATAGTAATATAAGAATATTAATATAATGATAGTAATAATAGTAATTATTTCCCATCAGTTGCCTGGTAGTTACTGCTGGAGGTTGAGTGACAGCAAGTGTCCTCAAGTCACCAGCCCCCCCTCCCATTTTCATAAACCACAGCGATAATGTGGTTTACAGTTTCACACTAGTTGCCCGGTGGGTGGTCGTTGCTGAAGGCTGAGTGACAGTAAGTCACCTCAGGTCTTCAGCCCACATCTCTTCTCTCCTTCGCCTATCATGCCAGTGCTGTGGTTCACATTCCTGCTTCCATTTTCCTTCTTCTGTTAGGCCACTGCTATCATTAAGTGTCTTAGACCTTATATTTCTAAAACTTTCCTCTGTATCCGTGCAGTTCTTAGCAATTATTACATGATCTCTGTTGCTCCAGTAAAATAGATAATCCAGTACAGTTCTGGAAAATAAATGATCTACCTGCTTTACTAAAGGAGACAAATGTATTTTACTTTGTAAAGTGTTTTAGAGATAGGTTTTACTCGCATATAGGTAAAGATTCTGTCTCTTAAGAGACAATTGGAGTATAAACGACCAGTGACCAAGTCCCGGTTTCCTTTGCAATCATCAGCTTAGTGATCCTTGCAAGTCTCAAGTATGTTTCAGACCAGGACTTTACTCAAGTCTCTATGACCAACCCCTTGGCAGGATGAAAGATCACCAGAGGGACACCCTCTCCCTAATCATACAGCTTAGAGAATATTCAATGAGCTGCTGAGTGCATGAGGAAATCTTGTTCTAATGAAGAGTTTTCCACACTTCACTCACACCGGAAATTGAACCTGGGACTTTCTGCAAGTTCGACTCGTAAACCTTATTTAAAAACTACTAAAAAAAACTGTCCATGATGAAACTCTAGAAAAAAGACCCCCCCAGGTCTGTCTGGAAGGACATCTCCTTCTTTCTACAATAAATAGAATTTTGGTCAACTAGCTTAGACTTAAGCTTATGAATGGGTATATAGACCTTAAATATGTTTTCTCTGTCTGGTCTGTTTTGATCAACATTTTGTTCTTGATTTCCCCCAGTAGTGTAACAGTACACCTGCCTACAGATCATCAACATTTACACAAATTCATATGTATATAACAAGAACTGTATCTGTCATACTTATAGAATCAGTAGTAGCCATCAGCCCCACTTCCTTCCTACCTTCCTACCTTTTTATTAAACTAACTTTTCTCCTCTCCCCCAAACTACATGCTTACAGTGTCAGTGGCAGCCATCAGTGGAGCCTTATGTTGTACACTTATAATGACCATAAGCAAAGCAATGGGTCATGGACTAGTATGTATATGTATATATATACATATATATATATATATATATATATATATGAATCAAGGACTAGTATACATAGGGTTTTGTTTGGGTTTAAGGATTCTGTTTAGGTTTTGTTAATCATGTGCACTAATCATCTTGAGAATAATAACATAACTGTCAAGATAGAAGATGTAAAACTTGGCAAGGTAGACCGCTACATCTACCTAGGACAGCGAATCTCCATGAGACCCTCAAAAGAAGAGGAAATCAAGCGAAGAATCACTTTGGGATGGCAAGCCTTTGGCAGAACAAGCTCAACTTTCAAGAACCAGATGATCCCAATAATCCTAAAAAGAAGAGTATACAACCAATGCATTCTCTCGATAGTCACTTATGGAGCTGAAACACGGAACCTAACCAAGAGACAGACCTACAAACTGAGAAGCATGCAGCGTGCGCATGATAGAATCAACCTTACATGGAGAGATCACAAGACAGCACAGTATATAAGGAAGAAAATGAGTGTACATGACATCATAGGAACTATTAAAAACTCAAATGGCAATGGGCAGGCCATGTTGCAAGAATAAAAGACAACCGATGGACATCACGTTTCACAACATGGATCCTCAGAGATCACATAAGAAACCAAGGCTGACATAACAAGATGGAGAGATGAACTGGACAGATTCAGGAAATACTGGCTCCGTGATGCCTATAATAGAGAATTGTGGCGAATCCTGGGGAAGGTCTATGTCCAACGACGGACATTAAAAGACTGATGGTTATGATGATGATGATGATGATGATATACAGGGTGGGGCTAAGTTCCACATTTACACTCACGACTGTGTTGACGGCTTCCAAAGGGAAGAAGTGCTCGAGGACCTTTGGAGATCAACATGGCTGCTTCTTACCCTCTTATTAAAATACATTTCTTGTCCGTCACCTTTATAATATCAGTAGCCGCCATCAGCCTGTTGTTTCAATGTATGGTAATAATGAGTCTTGGACTAGAATTTACATAAAAAACAATGGCCTATACAAAGAGTACAAGAGTTGTTATTCCTAGCAAAAGCAACAGCTCTGGTTAGTCACTCAATAGAAACTGTCACGTGACCAATATATTTTGGCAACATGCTGCATTTGGGGTGATCAATTGAAAAGTTGGAAAATCAGGTGATCAAGGAATAAGTTTCTCCTCTCACCTTTTGTTGGTCAGTGATTACTTTAAAAAAAGTCTAATTTTTCAAAATAACAAGCATGAATGTTGCTGGACAGAAAATGAGGGATCAATTCAGCAAAAACTTACATTGCAAATTGAACCCCCCCCCCTCTAAAAGACTATCTGGGTGGAGATGTTTTTTTTTAAATTTTTTTGTAGAAATAATAATGAGTGAATGTTTAAATTTTGAACTTTTTGGCTACGAGAAACATACATTGATGTTGACAGATTTGGTTGACGTTATCTGATAGAGACATATACATGAAAGAGTAGACGATTCGTTACTTCTAAAAACAATAACGAGTAGATAATGATGTTATCAGGTGAGGAAAGAAGGTGTAAAGCTGCAGCAAACTCCAGTTCAGTGTTGGGGGGGGGAAGGGGATGTCTCCCCACTCCCTGCTGCTCCTCTGCATTGCACTTGGAGGGATAATGTCAGGGTCAATCTCAGATAAGTGGGTGTAAGTGCCGAGGAAACAAGAAATTTTCAACTATGTGAAGGGCCCCACGTTAAACTTGTATGAAGTCGAATTTGCTCCCGTGGGGAGGTGAATGAATATACCCAATGTCTCTCTGGCTTTTTGAAGGGGGTGCAGGAGGTTAGCACAAATTTTTTTTTTTGGGGGGGGGGGTCTACATAGCGGGAGATATGGTATTTTTAGAAAACGTCAACCAGATCTGTCAACACAGAATTCTTTAATTTTTGCGCTGGTCTGACTGACTAGCTATATATTAAGCATACAGGCCATACAAATGGAGCTAAAAGGCTGAAAATTTGAACATTTACTTATTATGTCTAGAAGACCCCTCCCTTTTTTGATTACCACCCAAAAATAGGTTTTTAGTGGGGAGTGGGGTCAATTTACCATGTGTTCATATCAAATTGGTGATTTTGTTTGTGTCTAGCTACGTTCATGCTTGTTTTTTGAAAATTTGGACTTTTTAATGATCACTGCCCAACAAAATACGATGGTGGCTTCTGTTACTATAAAGGTGACAGACAAGAAATATAGTTTAATTAGAGGGTAAGAAGTAGCCACGTTGATCTTCATAGGTACTCGAGTACTTCTTGCATTTTACAATTTTCTGATTGCTCACCCACAACACAGAATGCTGCCAAAAATCGTTGGTGACAGTTTCTATTGATTGACTAACCAGACCTGTTATTTTTATTTTATTTTTAGACAGTTAGTTCGAGGTAAGGATTGACTGAGTAGTAAGAACTTTGTGGTTTGCGGCTGCTACACCTTATGCCCACCAAGCGTAGTCTTGTGCTTGAATAAATCTGCATTACACAAGGGGATTACATTTCGGCAAAACGATTAATTGCTACGACTCCTGAGCAGGGCCCCCGAGAGGAATTTCAGAAGGAGGTGCAAAACTGTTTTAGACGCCCACCCCACTCACATACGCTGCACAAACACCCTAATCCTTTGGCCATCCTGTTCTCATCTGCTACCACCCTTTTAGCATGCCATCACTGATAAACGATAGTCGATCTATTTTATTAATGGACATATTGTATCGACTTAGAAGTTCAACTCTCTGGTCCCGTTCATACTTTCTTTGGGCCCCCTTTTGCCCTCTGGGCCCCAGTGTGATACACCAACTGTACCCAGTTATCAAAGGCCCTCCTCACGAGAATGAAAAAAATGCAGGCCTTTACTCATTTTGTGAAGACGTATTTCAACTGGCTTGTTTTGGACCAAACTTACTAGATTGGGAAGATACCTTTTCATGTACCGTACGAGTAGTCTTGCTCTTCATGATGTCAACTACGTAAGCTGAATAAATTACTAAGTGTTCTAGTCTGACTGCTAAAATGGACAAAATTTTTTTAAGTTGCTAAAAATGGCCAAAAACTCTCAAAAGATGCTAAAGATTGTGAAAAAATGGCCAAATGTTTGAGAATACCAGTGCTAATTTAGCTCTTTTTCACACTGCAAAAACAAGAGACACACGTGCTAATTGGCAACACTGAACTGCTAACATAACTCTCCTTTACATAAATGCGAGTCACAAGTTTTTTTTAAACCTCTTGTTTTTAATTACCATATACATGTTAAGGGCAGTGTCTGTCACATTTATAGTATCAGTTGTAGCCATCAGTCCTTTGTTGTTGCTACCCACTTGTTAAACTACATAATTTTCTTTTCCACCCTCTCTCATTGTACCCTTTTATTAAACTACCAAACTTTCTTTTCTCCTTCCTTTCTACAGTGACTATTATACTTGTAGTATCAGTAGCAGCCATCAGCCGACCCTGATGGATGGGTCATGGACTGGTGTTCCATGAAACATTGTTGTTTGTTTTGGATCTTTACTGCATTTTATTCTTTAAGGTGATTACTATTGAATGGTAGATGGTTAGCAAGCTTATCTCACAGACCATTGTTAGTGTAATAGATTCCTTAGTCCTGACTAAGCTAATTTTTCTAGTTTCCATTATTACTACGGGACTATCCTCTCTCACGCCGACCATAAATAAAAATCCAGCAGCATAGTACAGTAGTAGTATACAACTTACTAAGTTACGTACTCCTGATGATTCAGGCTGCCTATTAGGCTCCCCACAAGGGCAAATTTGCTACAAGGATAGGTTTAAAGTGGATCCCACATGTGTACATATTGTGGCAATAAAGATTGTCTAGTTCCCTAGGTATTTGCCTTATGGAGTGCCTCAGGTATCAGAGAATAATCCTGATCTTAACCCTTTTAGTGCAATGAGGAGTTGAAAACTGGAGGAGCCGATTCCCCGCAATGATGACAAAAGTGTTTATCTTGTTAGTAGAGGTTGGTGCTTGAGCCCAGTTAGAGGCCAGGATTTTTGAATGTTGATTTTCAAAGCAGGCAAATCCTGACATAACACAGTCTCCTCATCTCAATTTCCCTCCTTGTGTTATACCAAGTTAAGCTTAGTAAAAATATCCAAGATCACTAAAAAAAGAAAAAGAAAGGATGTGGACTGTGGCTTGTCAGGTAAAGACATCAGAGTTTTTTTTAGCCAAAGGTAAGGATTTTATGTGCATATACTTGTTGGGTGTGGCTGGCACACCTGCACCAGCTAAGTGAGTACTTGTGCTTGAGTAAATTACAAAGAATTATGAAAACATTGAAAAATTGGTTAATGGTCCTGGGTTTAATCTATTATTATGCGTTAAGCATAAATAACCATCATTAATTTTTTTTTTACTAGTATTTATCTTTCATAATTTCAGTTGCTTTTTATCACAACTTACCCAGACTGCACAGATAAAAAATGGAGAATAAGCTCTTGACAAGATTTGAACTCACATCCCTTGGAATAGTTGCAATAAAGAGCCATTAAAATAAAGACGAAAGAAAAATACCATCAAGAGAGTTTTTCAGATGATCAAACAACAAGGAGTCCTATTGACTGAAAAACTCTTTGAATGTTAATGACCCCTCTCAAAACTATAGACTGAAAAATACTAATGAAAAAATTAATAGTGTTCGACAAAATTTCATTTGACAAAAATTGAATCAAGCAAGGTAAATGTACTAATTTGAATTGGAATAAGCATTTAATTGCGAATACAATTAGCTTATTTTGATGAAGAGCTCAATCATCTCTTCTTTTTCTTCTGGTATAGAAGCAAAAAAAGAAAATGAAGCCCTGGAATCAGAGGCGTAGCTGGATTTTTGAGGTTCGGAAGGCTGGGCTCCTTGAGGGGCCACCTCCAACATTTAGTGAGATATGTTATTATATAATGTTAATAGAAATGCAGAGGTGGGGGACCTTGCTCCATTTGTGGCCGTGTGTGTGTAGGGAGGGGTTAAATCATCATCCTCCGCCCTCTCCCCTGCTGTGCCCCTGCCAGGAACCGAGATCTTTTTCTTTCTTAAAAATCGTTTTCTTCTACACTTTATGATTATTACTTTGGCTGCTTCAGAGTCAAACTCCATTTTGACAGAAGTTTATGAGTTTTTAAAATATTTTGACATTTGTAAAATTATTTTTCATTCAACTGGAAAAGATCTTTGAATTTGGCAGTGTAAAGAGACAATGAAATGGTGTCTAGATATCTTTCTAGATAGATGGCATGAAAGTCTAGATAATTTTAGATATAAATTTAGGCAATTCAAATATCAACTGAAAATAGCATCCATAGTTTCCTATTTTCTCTTTTTCTCTCTCTTTTTCCCTTACTTTCTCTTTCTTTCAGTCTTTCAATCTCTCAGTCTCTTTCTTTCAATCTTTCTCTCTCTTTCTTTCAGTCTCTCTCTTTCAATCTCTCTTTCTATCTCTTTCTTTCAATCTCTCTTTCTGTCTCCCTCACTCTATTTCTTTCAATCTCTCTGTCTCTCTCTTTCTTTCAATCTCTCTTACTTTCAATCTCTCTTTCTCTCCTTTTCTATCCCTCTTTCTTACTATCTCTTTTTATTTCTCTTTCTCTATCTCTCTTTCTTTCAATCTCTCTTTCTTTCTCTTTCTTTCAATCTCTATTTCTTTCTCTTTCTTTCAATCTCTATTTCTTTCTCTTTCTTTCAATCTCTCTTTCTCTCTTTTTTTATTTTTTCTCCCTTTCGTTGATTGATGGTATCGGAATCTCTCTCTCTCTCTCTCTCTCTCTCTCTCTCCATCATTTTGAACATTTCCTGTATTTGTCTTAACTGAAAGTCTGAAATTGTCATTGTCGTTAGGTAAGGAGTGAAAGTTTGACAAGAACAAAAGAAATCTGTCATCTGCTAATGATGTTAACAAAGTTGAAACTAGAAACACTCCCAGAGTGCATACCTCCAATGTTGCCAATTTACCTCTTTCCGAGCAAAATTTTGCGTATTTCTTGTTTTTTGCAGCTATAAATAGCCATTTTAGCCAAATCCAGCTATTGGAAATCGCCATTAATAGGCTAAAAGTTTTTTTTGGGGGATGACGATTTTTCAAGATCAATTTAGCACAAAAAACATTTTTGAGTTAGCAACAGTTCATACCTTTGCCAATACCATTGTGACTAAAGACTTGCCTGAAGCAAAAAAAACAATTAAAAAACCCAAAACACACTCAAGTTCCATGAGGGAGCGATCCCCCAGACAGCACTATCCCATAACACTTGAGAAGGGTAAGATCAGGGTTAATCTTTGATGCATGAGACGTTCCAGAAGGGAAGTAGATAAATTCTGGGACCACCCACACGTATGCATAAGGATCCCCCAAACTAAACTCGATCTTGTGTCACATTTCATTCGCTGCAGGCAGGCGAATAAATATTGCTCCCAAACCCCAAGGGATCGTCCCTTCGAACACCTTCAAGGCTCTTTTGGCTGACTGTATTTTTTGAGAGAGAGAGAGAGAGAGAGAGAGAGAAAGAGAGAGAGATCTTGGTTCTCATACGCCGTACACATCGAGCACAGTCTTGAATTTGCTCAAGTACACGATGAAGGGAAAATCCATAGGAAACACTGGTTTTTCACAATTTGAAGACCTTTCAAACAGGTCTGGTTAGTCACTGTATAGAGACCATCACGTGACCAACGTCTTTAGGCAGCGTGTTTTGATGATCAATTAGAAGAAAAAAAATTGAAAAAAAAAAGTGGGCGGGCGATCAGTGAATAAGATACTTCTCTCAGCTTTTGTTGGGTAGCCGCTCTGATCATCAGAAAAATCTGACCCCCTCCCCAGAAAAAAAAACTAAAACAAAACAGGCGTGAATGCAGCCGAAGAAAAATCAAGCAACTTATATTGCAACCCCTCCCCTCATAAAACCTATATTTGGGGAGGAATCTTAAAAAAAAAAGAAACTTTTTTTTGTAGACTTAAAAAGGGATAAATGTATAAATTCCCATACCTCAAGCCCCGTTGAAGTGCATGCGCCAACCAGCCCATCAGCCAGCCAGACCATCTTAAACACTGAAGAGATCCATGTAGAAAGTTTTGGCTGACGATTAGTTTCTAATAATCTAAAAAAAAATGTGTCTTGGATTGGCGTTTTCATTCTTATTTATTCATACCTCATACCTGCAGCGGATAGACTCGTGACAAAAACAAAATAGAGATTCGTCTCGCTACCTGAAAGCAAAGCATTAATAAAAAAACATTTCGTAAGCCGAAATGGCGCTAAGCGAAGAAGCAATTACCATAATGTGGGGAGATATTTGAACGCTCCCCTACCCCCAGAATCATGATAATGGTATGTTAGGCTGATACGTCGGAGATTGAGGTGGGGCGAGATACAGAAGATTCGGTTGTAGGAGAGAGAGAGAGAGAGAGAGAGAGAGAGAGAGAGAGAGAGAGAGAGAGAGAGAGAGAGAGAGAGAGAGAGAGAGAGAGAGAGAGAGAGAGAGAGAGAGAGAACAGGGGGAGACAGAACGGGGAGAGAGAGAGAACGGGAGAGAGAGAGAGAGAGAACGCGAGAGAGAGGGAACGGGAGAGAGAGAAGGGGAGAGGTCGCGTGCTCTCTCTATGACGCCTCGCTGTAAAACGAACGCTGGACTCAATTTTCACTTTTCGCCTTTTTTTCTTGTTAAAGCGAAAAAAAGAGACACAGAGCGAACTTACTAAAAGTAAACAGTAGTTTTAGTGAGTAGTAGTTTTAAGGTTGTCACAGACGTCACCGTGAATCGTATCAAAAAGTGTTTTCTTGTGTTAGGATATTATTAAGAAATGGATACGTAATCCGACAGAATAATTAAGAATGCATTATACTATTTGAAACTCTATTTGAAATTATCCCCTGCTATCACACGGAGAGTGTATCACTTGGTCTGGACAGCGTAAATAAGAACAAACCATTCAATAAAATGGGGCTGCAGCAGGAATCGAACCTGCAGCCGATTAATGTAGCTTTGCTCTTACCATCGTTGAACAAAACAGCCCGGCGGAAAGGACCAAATAACAATTGAGATAGAATTTTTAGACAGATTCGTATATCGTGTCACATGCAAGTAGATCCGAGTACAGGCGTAGATCCTGTCGAAAGAGAAGGGCCAGGATATCTGGACCCTCTTTGCTCGGGCAAAGCACAGTTCAATTTTTTTTCCTTCTCTGAATATCCAGATAAAGAAATTCTGAATAAATAAAAACTTAACCCAAATAACCACAAGTAATCATTGATTTAAGAACAAGTTTTTTATGAAAAAAAAAAAAAAAAAAAAAAAATGACATCTTCCGCCCTGTATTTAAAAAAAAAATCAGACCCTCCTGCTTAAAATCAGTGTGTGTATTTTGATATCTGTTAATGTTATCAGACCAGGAATAAAATCATTTCTTTTTGAAAGAAAAAGCCGAGGTGTCTTGAGGGCAGGTACCTCCACGCACTTCTGACAACAAGACGAAGACGCTGTATGGGTAATAATATTGACGTATACATTTAAACATATTTCCCCTGTGTGGACCCACTCCCTGCTCAAAATCCTAGATCTGCCCCTGGTGTACATATCTGTTCTCAATACTCGAATAAAATTATTTTTCGAAGAAAAATTCAGTCTTTTTTTTTAAAAAAAAAAGAGTCTCTAATTAAAATGTCCATTTCGTCTGCTTGTTAAAAAAATAGAGATAGAGAGAGAGTTTAACGCATGCGCAGAAGCGGTAACTTCTGTCAAATGAGCGCACTGCTTTCTTCTTGTTGTAGGCGTGCTGCAACTTCTGCGCTCGTCGGGCAGCTTGGTGCTCGGTTTTTATTCAGAGCCGAAAAGGAATGTTCTTGTTGCTCTGAAATTCCATCTTTTTGATGTTGTCAAAGAAAATCATCAGTTGCAACTGCCGCTCATCTTGCACCATCGAAAAACTCCTGAAATAATAATAACATTCCATCAGCACGCACTTGTTTTGTCAACTAGTTCGCGGACTCGGGCCGTAATTAAGAAAAAAAAAAAAACGCGAAAGAAGAATTCTCTTCGTTTTCTTCTTCTTATTCGCCACCTCTTGGTTTAAAAAATAATTAATCTGGGGGTAGAGACAAAAATTACCTGCCTGTTTTTGCATTGCGTGTTCACCTTGAACTGTCTTCCACTGTAAAGGAAACAGAAGAAAATTAAAAGAAAAAAAAAAAGAAGGAATTCTTGTATTTACCGCAAGATTAGGGAATTATCTCCGTATTTTTATTTTTTTTCGTCTGCTTTTGGGACGACGAACTCAATTTTTTCAACGAAAGAAAAACACAACAACTTCCAGACAAGAAGTCACCAATTTTCTCATTAGTAAATAAATTATTACCAGTTTTTCCAAGTACTAAAAAAGACAGAATGGAAGGTAAGTAACGATGCAAACGAGTGATTTCTAAAAATCATTTTTTAGTTATTTGTGTGTGTTCCCATTTTTTGGTAATTGTTTCTTCACTTTACGCCATTCCGGCCTACGAAATGTTTTTACAGGAATACTTTACTTTCGGATAGCGGGGAAACCACTATATCATCTTGTGTCACGAATTTCTACTGGTACAACACTATTATTCGCAGTGGGTATGGGCCTGATAAAGTAAAAGGCTCCCTTTTCAGCTTGTATGCCTTTACATTACGTGCGAATAACAGTTTACAATTTACTTTCCCATTATTCAAGTAATTAAGCAACTAATACAAGACTGCGCTCGATGATTAAGGGGTATGTGGAGGACAATCTTAACGTAGTTTTGAGTCCTGTCTGTAATGTTCTTGAACAAAAAGCTTTTAAGAAACCCGAAGCGTTTTTTTCATTATTTTTACTATATTACTATCTAAGCTTAAAACGCATTCTGCTACTACAAGCGATTCCTAAAATAAAATCATAATACACGATTGTTTTTTTTGTTTGTTTTTTTTGTACCTGTTTTTCTGCCAAATATATCGGTGTTTATCAGTGAAATTATAGGTGTTTATATTAATGACATATATAGGTGTTAACTAATGAAAAATATATCGGTGCTTATTGAAATTTTGCAGTCATTTTTCACAATTTAATTACAAGTTTGGTATTATTTATCTTACTTACTTCTTAATTGTTACTTACGACGCTTTTTAGCAATTTTATTAGATAGCCGCTTATTATGATCAGTTTGAGACAGGGTCTCTTAGATAACAATAACCAGATGATAACATTAAGTAAAGGATATATAGCGGAGGCGACTTATTTTCATATTTTGGGGATTGGGTGGGTCTTTTAGATGACAATACCCAGTAGATAACATTAAGCAAGGCTTATACGAATGGAGTTCTTTATTGTGATTACTTCAGGAGAGTCGTTTTCACTCTTTAAGATAACAATAATAATTGGCTAATAACATTAAGCAAAAGAAGCCGCTTATTGTGATCATTTTTGGACAGAGTCATAAAAATAACAATAACCAGCTGATAACATTAAACAAAGGATATAAAAATTGAATCAATTTACATTCATTGTCTTTTATTTCTTCTTTATTAAATTAGTTGTTATAAAGAAATTTATATCATAGATATTTTGATATGAATTTTTAATTCATTTTAAATAAATTAAGCGTTTGGTTGGGGCCAACTCATTACGGAAACCGTTTTTTTTCAAATACAGATTATAATTGATTGCTGTCATTTCATCTATAAAGACGTATTTAGAAAATTTGAAAACTACAGACGCCGTAAATTATGATTTACAAGGTACGACGAAAAAAAAAGAGAATGATCATTAATTGAGAGAGGTACAAAAAGCCTCAGATCTCCCTGCATTTCTCCCCAGAATTCAAAATCCAGTCTGCCCCTTCGTTGGGCCAGCCTTCGTAGATATAGATCTGGTCCTCAACGCCCAACTAACCAAAGTGGTTTGCTCAACTGAAATTGATAAATTTTCTTTTGATATTTAATGTTTATGTTTCCAGTTACAGGGGAAACATCCAAGTTTTTTTTTTTTTTTAAAGATTCTTAATCTTATGGCATTAATTTTCTGGATATCTAATTTTCATATTTTGCCCTGTTCTGTTTAATTTTACGAATTTCTTCTTAGCCTAATGTTTACTTCAAGACTTTAATAAATCGATACAAATTAAGATAAATTCAAATCCCCATTTTTCCAGGGTTGGAATTTCTCAAGTTTCAAGAAGAGCGGAAAAAATCTTTCGGAAAAACACTAATTTTCACGACTTGTTTTCAGTCCGAATTACGATAAGGTTGTCATGTGATCAAATGTTTCGTTGTCAGATTCTGTCGTTACTAGATCTTATTCGGATATTATTCGGACCTCACTTGAAAATTTGTTTGAACTGCATAAAGAGGTGCAGCAAGAGATTTGGTGGAACCATGTGGGGTGGGGGCTCCTCGAGGGCCAACATTTAGTGAGATTTGTCAGTAGAGATGCTAAAGATGAATTACAATTTCTAAAGCTTCGGGTGCCTCCCCTCTTCATTGATTTGATAGCACGGTGGTGGTGGTGTGTATGGAGAGGTAGAGGTACAAATAACCCCTGTACCCTTCCACCCCAACTACGCCTTTTCTTCAATTCCTCGAAAATTAATCTGACGAAATTACCGTGTATACTTATACATGATCTTGTGTATAGGTCGACCCTTGCAATGATCAATGTATTGAAATCATCAATTTACGGTATTATTTTTCGGACCCAAGGGTTGCTCTTGGTCCTTCCCATTATGCTTTAATTTTAACCTTACAAAATTATTACTGTGTAGGTTAACACCCGATTTCGCCTAAAGATTTCGTCTTCGAAACTCGACCTATCTACGAGTATGTACAGTGTTTGAAAATCCAGAGATCTCGAGAGCCGTTTGCCCGACCAACACCGAGTAATCTTTACACTAGCAATTCACAGCCTATGAGCCACGGCAGCGTTCGTTGGTGTGCCGCGGGAGTTTTGAGGAGGGTCAACCGTTCCTCAAACATGGACTGTGGGACTTTGTTCCCAGTATGGATACGACAATAACATTTGAATACGTTTTGACATTATTGGTACTTCAATGTGTAGTAATAATATATATGCAAAAAACTTTCAAAATCTTTTGAAAACCATTGTCAGCAATATACTTCTGGCAATGAAATTAATAAATAGTTTAATTCATAAACACATTATTAACATTCATTCCCTTTTGAATGATCAACTCTATTCTTAAAAACTGATGGTGTGCCTCAATCATTTTAGTGGGATCAAAAAGGTTGAATATCACTACTTGATACTCGGAAATATTTATGGTCAAATTGTGAAATGGTGATTGATTGGAGTAGTTGCATATTTTCTTTCAGCGACAGTGATCGGTGTTCGAGTCCTGATTTTTTCAAAAAGCTGACAGGTTTTCCCTACTTGCAAGACTAACAGGGCACAATCTTCTTACCCTAAACCACCATTAGGCTCTGTGACGGAGTTAGTAAAGTTTAGTATTTGATATTTGTTTTCTTAATTAGTTATTCCTAACGACGCCTCCAGTATTATATTGATACTAGCAGAGTATCCGTCAAAATGACGTGATTATTTACGTTAGGATAAATTATACTAATATATATATATTTAATATAAATGTATTTATTACACCCCCCCCCAAAAAAAAACACATACCCCAGACGAAATTTATATTTCTTTCGATTTTTTACCACTCTTATTTTTAAAAAAATCTGTTTTGTATTAGTTGTAAAACAGTAAATGAATGGTGGAAGTTTCATTCATGAAAAATCATAAATGCTTGAATTTTTCCCTCTGTCAACGTATTCGATTGCGTCAGTTCATTCATCTGTCCACAGTATATCTCCGCTCCGAAAAAAACGGACGAATTTCATTGAAATCTTTTATTGATTGAGAGATACTTTCCCGTTTGTTTTACAATAGGCCACGGGAGAACCGATTAATTTTTGGAGCGGATCCATGCACGTCGTAGTTATATGTTCAAAACCCGCAATATCACCGAAATTTCATGATGTCTCCAAAACTTTTTGACGAATTTCAATGGTATTTCGTTGAAGGGTTGACAATGGTTTATGGAAGAACTGATTGAATTTGGGGGCGGATCCATGCTCAATTACCCCCTCCGACCGACGATGGAGTTTGTAAATGAATGTGCTTTCTGAATTAGTGCTTTCTTGTTGATTTCTGTCTTGCTACAAAGGCAGCAGCAGTAGAAGTAGTGATGTAGACGCGAACACTCAGATGCTCGCTTTAGTGTACGTGAACACAGAAACTCAAGTTTTACTTTACCCTTTGCTTCTCTTTCTGTTTGACTTGACCCAATGGTGAGATTAGGGTTCGAAACTTGACACTCCCACTCAGTATAGGATGTTCAATTTTGATCTCAGAATGTTATCATAAAGAAGACAAGCTTAGGTCAAACTCCTTTGCTTCATTAAAATCGAAAAGGTAATCAAAAAAATAATTCATTTCTTCATACATTATTATTTTAAAACTATGAGTCCCATTTCAACTTTTTCATTAGTAATTCTTGTAAACGGGATTTGTAAACTTTAGCAAAATAAGTCGACCTGGGTTGGACTTGAGAATTGGGGGTGAATTCATTATCAGTTTTTGCGTACGTTACTGCGTCACAGTTATTTGTGTATGACGTCATTGGTTTTTGGTGTGGTCATTGTCATTGCCATCCGTCAGTTTTGTTACTTACGAAAATTGAGTCAAAACTCAATAGTAGGGATTTGACAATATGAAAGATAGTAAATCCAAGGAGATAACTGATTTCGCGTAGGGACAGCCAAAGTGTGATAGGTATTTTATTTTAGGTTAATGGTCACTAAGAATCACAGCCATACTACGGCCATCTTAATTGTTAAAAATAGCTAAATGTGCCTAAAAATTTTCAGATATAGTTTAAAATTAGCTAAAAATGTTGAAAAATAGCAGTAGATATCGGCTGAAAATAGCGCTTCGTGTTTAACTTTCGCGTTACTAAAACAAGAAACGGGCTATATTTAGCGTGAAAAGCGCTAAATTGATATTACTGCGTATGGGGACTTTTTCTCTAAGGGGGCAGAGAGCTTGATTTGCCCTAAATTTAATAAGTTTTGCTTTAAATCTAACATTCACTCGAATTAGGAGGGGCACTCGCCCCCTTGATCCCTGGCTCGTCCGCCTACGATCCCCTCGGTTTGAGCCCATGACTTGCGTGCGGATAGGATTTCCTCTTCACACTTGAGCATTGGGTAAAAACTACTGTTTGCCGTTGGTGCCAAGTACAACACATTGCATGTTACTTGGAGAGGAGATGGGCACTGCTGAGTAACTCCCATTGCCCCAAGTAATGCCATGGAAGAGATATACTCAGCGTGACATCCCAACGATCTGCTAGGTTATGGGTTGAACTGAAACTGGGATAATCAGAAAACTTTTCCCCTCCCCTCCTCCCCTCTGATCAGATCTATTTATTGAGTTTATGCTAGCATTATTTACTTGCTTGAGTTTTCCAGGCAGTGGAGGAATGACTATTCTATTTGGCCAAGTATGTTAAAGCCTGGGGGTCCGGAAGGTTTAATGGTTTAATTGATTGATTGAGGGTACATTTGCGTATTTGGGTTTCTATAATTGATTCGTATACTTTATGGTATTATACATACCATACATGTAATACGTTATACATAGTACAATGATATAAGCTGTGAAATGTGACTTATTCTATTTCATGAAGGGTTGGCCTGGGCGGCAACTTCCTGGGGGAGGGGGGTACTAAAGCTCAGCCTTTGAGCCTCCGATTGTCAATAGTTCGTCGCTGTCTCCATGGGCTGTGTTGCCAACTCAAATATCTTTTGGGGCTAAATCTACATCGAAAATGTTTTAAAAAAAAACAGCCAAAACGCATTAAAAATATCGTTAGCAATTTTATGGCCATATCAATAGCTGGAAATACCTAGATTTATCTAAAATCTCTAAGAAATAACTAAGAATTAGCCAAAATTGCTTTAATGTAGCGGTAAAAATTAGCTAAAATTAGCGTTTAATGCTGAATTTTCGCGCCTAATTTAGCGCGAAAGGTGTTAAATTGACAGCACTCCGTATAGGAACTCTTTCTATAAGGGGAAGGGGAGGGGCAAGAGGCTTGACTTGTCAGACTTTTCCCGCTGTTTTGCCCGATCTTTACTGATTTGATCGAAATTTGACGCATTTTTCTATATATTCAATACGTTTGCCCGAATTTGGGGGTTGGCACTTGCTCCCTTGCCCCCCTGGCTCGCCCGCCTTTGATCCCATCTTGAGAATTGGCATAAGCATTCAGTAAAAATTATTTATTCCTTAAAGCTAAAGCAACAGGCTGACAATCTTTGGTAAACGTTGAGTTCAAAATAAATGAAAAAAAAAGCATTAGGAAAGGAACGAAGTCATCAATACTGTTTTAGATCAATATTAGAAAATCGATACTACCCAATCTTAGCTTAGTATGATACAAGACTACAAATGCGGGGTACCCAGTAAGTGTGACGAATCACTACCACCCCCCGAGCTCCAAGGCCGAGTTTTTAGTAAGGCTTCCCCCTGACCTTGTTCCTCTAGCCCACCCATCGTTGCATAGAATTGAGTGACGTCGTCACGTTAGATAACTTATATCGTTGTCCTATGTATAATGTATTAGGAGTAGGGTATATACGCTGAAATATGGAAAATATTGGCGTTTACATTCGATTAGTCCATTTTTTGCTGTTAGGCCAAGGCTTAAGCCTACCCGGCCTAATAATTTGCGAGACATCTATATCGACTGCTTTTATACATCAATCTATACGGAGTATTCCCCGCCCCGTCTTGGTTATTTATACGGGCGTTGTACCCTACTGTTCTCTTCAGATGCCTGTCACAATCACTTCCCTCATTCAATTCGCAAGGGTAGGCTGTTTTCATTCCACACTGTTTGTGCCCGAGGGTAGACTGTTCTCATTCTACCATCTGTGACCTAGTGGCATCTTGTACCAAATTCAGCCGAAAATCAACAACTTCGTTGATTACTGTCTACGTTTCTCGACCCCAAGAAAAATCTTAGTGTTCTCTTATCATCAAATAAATGTTATGAATAACCACTATCTATCTATCTATCTATCTATCTATCTATCTATCTATCTATCTATCTATCAGTCTCTTCCTATATATCTATCTATCGGTCTATTCCTATCTATCTATCTGTCGGTCTGTTCCTATCTATCTATCTCTCGGTCTGTTTCTATCTATCTATCTCTTCCTATTTATCTATCTATCTATCTATCTATCGGTCTGTTCCTATCTATCTATCTATTTATCTATCTATCTCTCGGTCTGTTTCTATCTATCTATCTATATATCTCTCTATCTGCCAGTCTCTTCCTATCTATCTATCTATCTATCTATCTATCTATCTATCTATCTATCTATCTATCTATCTGCCAGTCTCTTCCTATCTATCTATCTATCTATCTATCTATCGGTCTGTTCCTATCTATCTATCTATCTATCTATCTCTCGGTCTGTTTCTATCTATCTGTCTATCGGTCTGTTCCTATCTATCTATCTATCTATCTATCTATCTCTTCCTATCTATCTATCTATCTATCTATCTATCTATCTATCCCTATTTATCTATCTATCTATCTATCTATCGGTCTGTTTCTATCTATCTATCTATATATCTATCTATCTGCCAGTCTCCTCCTATCTATCTATCTATCTATCTATCTATCTATCTATCTGCCAGTCTCTTCTTATCTATCTATGTATCTATCTATCTATCTCTCGGTCTGTTTCTATCTATCTATCTATCGGTCTGTTCCTATCTATCTATCTATCTATTTATTTATCTATCTATCTGTCGGTCCATTCCTATCTATCTATCTATCTATCTATCTATCTATCTATCTATCTATCTGTCAGTCTCTTCCTATCTGTTTATCTATCGGTCTGTTCCTATCTATCTATCTATCTATCTATCGGTCTCTTCCTATCTGTCTATCTATCGGTCTGTTCCTATCTATCTATCTATCTATCTATCTGTCGGTCTATTTCTATCCATCTATCCATCTGCCAATGTCTTCCTATCTATCTATCTATCTATCTATCTATCTATCTATCTATCAGTCTGTTCCTATCTATCTATCTATCAGTCTCTTCCTATCTATCTATCTATCTATCTATCTATCTATCTATCTACCTATCTCAGTGTGTCCATATCTATTCATATTTGTTTCTGTCCATATATCGATTTCAATCTCTTCATATCAATCTATCTATCTATCAGTCTCTTCCTATCTATCTATCAATCGGTCTGTATGTATGTCCATAACATTCCGTTGTCGTCTCCATCTCTTTCTCTGTCAGCTTCTCTTTCTCTCTCCTTGAATTGTGGCTTGCGGGTGCGTCTTAGGAAGCCCTTCCGATCGTAAGACATGCCCATACCACTTTGGTTTACGTCTCTTCACTGTGCTTAGAAGGTCTTCATATATCGATGAAGTCATCCACAGATTTTAGTCAATTCTTAAAACGAAATATATCTTATTTCATATTCATTTTTCTCACTGTGGATAATTGGTGCGAATTCAGCCGGTGTAAAGCCGACAAAAACCAATAAAAGCTTGAAGCTAGAATCTCTTTATTCTCCTCGTATATATATAATCGAATCGTATAAAATCAATGCATCTTGGAAGAGATAGGATGATTTTATTCTATGAAAAAACCAAAAACTGTACAGCACTCAGAGAGCTCGTTTCCCTGTTAACGCCATTGTCACTAAAGAATGAATGAAAATTGGTTCATATTAGCTACGACGCAGGGGCGGTAAGAGTAAAAATATTCCCGAATCCAATCCCAAATTAATTCGATTCTTCTTTTAGCCACTGAAATGGATTTAAAACTTCTGTAGATATTGTGTGAACAAACCTGAGTGAATTTAATAAAAATATGGAAAATCTCTCTCAAGCAAAAATATTCCGAGAACCGCTTCAAAATTCAACCGATTCTTCTTTAGCCCATGGTCTGCTCTCTCACAAAATGTCATTGGAATACATTGAGAACTTTTGGAGATATTGTCTGGATAGACGAATTGCTGCGAAAGCAGAGAAGGAACTCTAAAATACCCTGGATCCACCCCAAATTCAATCAGTTCTTCTTTAGTTCATGATTTACTATATCACCAAATAGCACTGGTATTCGTGGAGAACCTTTGGGGATATTGTGTGGACAGACAAGAGGGAATGCATATAAATATATTTATGAAATTATCTTATTAAAAAAAAAAAAATCCTGGATTTTTCCAAATATTCAACCTATTATTCCTCAGCACATGGTGTACCCTTCCAGAAAATTCAATTGAAATTCATTGAGAAGTTTTGGAGTTATTGTGTTGACATCTAGCTACGATAGAAAATGAGTAGCTATAGAAGATTCTTGGATCCACCCCAAGATTTAATCAGTTTTTTTCTCACCCCATGGCTCATCCAACCGCAAAATGTCATTGGAATTCATTGAGAACTTGGAGACATTATCTGCACAGACATATGCATATGATACGGTAAAAAAAAACTCCTGGATCCTCGGAATATTTGATCAATTTATCCTTGGCCCATAACCCATCCTTCTATAATACGTCATTGGAATTCATTAATAACTTTTAGAGATGTCGTGTAAATAGACAAACGCGAATGAATACATCTACCTCTCCGTAAAAGACATACGCTTGGAGCTAGAATCTATCCTCCGAAATAAATCGAATCATATAAAATCAAAGCATCTTGGAAGAGATAGGATAAGTTTGCTTAATAGAAAGAAAAAAACCCAAACAAAACAAAAACAAAAACAAAACATTAATCTTTTTCCTCTCTCTATAAACAAAATCTTATGGTTGCTTTTACGCGAGATATTTCCCGATTGCACCAACCCCCGTTCATTTACCTACCTATCTTTATCGCCGTAAGTAATTACATTAAAAGCTTTTTGTGATGGAAGACTTTCTTCTCCCCCGAATCAGTAAATACATCCTGACACGTTTTTGAATTGTTTGGTTGATCGGTCTGATGATTTGGGAGATTGTTAGTGTCCCAGTTGTCTCTTGTGCCTTGTGTAGATATGCATTGAAGGCAGAAGCTCATGTGCCTTTTTGACTAGGCAAACAGGGATTATGAGTAGCCACATACTTCTCTGGATATCTCCAGCTTCCCATTCCGAACCAACCCCCAACTGTTCCAGTGTGGCATTACTGACTACAGAGTCTCTGAAAGGTGGGTGCAGCCAGTGCATTGCACTTGGGTCTGGAGTACTAAGGGGACCCAAGATTCAATTGAATAGAGCTGTGTATCGAAACTTACAAGCCGGTGTGATACGACTATTAATAAAATATTGCCACCTCTACCTAAAAATGAATCACCGTAGCCAAGTTGCTTCCTTTTCCTCACAATACCCCCTTTCTCTGTAAGTTCTTATCTCTCTGTCACCCAAGACTTTACTAACCTGCCTACCTCATCTCGACTCTTCGGACAGTGATACAAAATCACATAGAGCAATACATGACTTAAGGATATCGAAGGCTGACTAAAATTGTCAGTTCGAAGGGAACGTGTGTAACACAACCTGTAAGACAGCCCGGGATGTAATCTTTATTTTTTTAAAAAGTTCAAATTTATTCATGTTCTCTCTCATATTTTCGCTCTCATACTAATTCTGGCTATCTCTCCCTCCTCTCTCTCTCTCTCTCTCTCTCTCTCTCTCTCTCTCTGTACCATTCCAACCAAGCTTTTCCATAAACGCCTAAATGTCACAAATGCTACTTAATAGTATAGCGAAATAAAAGTGTTCATTTTCATTGGATTATTATTGAAAATCAAGCACCCGAAAAAAAACAAAAATCAAGTAAGGAGAGACTCATTTAAAAAAAATGGTAAGGCTGTTCTTAGAAGGTGGCTATTGGGTTACACATGGACATTTTCAAGGCTCTATGCCGAAAAATGTGACCAGGAGTACTAAAATAAACACAGATAGACAGACAGAGGAGTGAAAAGGGAAGACAACCTTTAGCCTGTATTTTCATTGTTTGGTCGGATCTGCGATCCTGGCTACGGTGATTCAATGCCTTCATCGTTTATCAACGAGCGAATGTAGTATGACGTGATAAAAAGGTTATACTGAGGCTGCCACTGCTAAGCGCATTGGTGGCCTTTGGACTCGTCCTTGGGACCTCCTATTATTACTCGGCCCAGCTGCAGGGGGGGGGGTCAGTTTCCCAGGAGCTGCACTGCTCCATTGCACTTGAAGGAGCAGGTCCCCTGATGGACGCTTTCGTGGTGGAGGTTGCTTTGCTTGCAAAGCAAACTGGAGCTGCGTCGGCTGGAGCCATTTTTGGACGGATGGATCCTATTCTTCCCACGTTAACCTCGACCTTGTGTCATATTTTGTTGCGGTGGGACAGCGAATATCCCCCCCCCAAAGGTTATATAGTATAGGAAAGCAGGATTGCTAAAGGACTTTTAGCACTCGGAGTTGTTCTTAATTTGAAAAAATCTTCCAAATCAAGGTTGTTAATGCCATTCATCGTTCTAAACTGCCGGAGAATATCAATTAAACAAGCAGTTAAAGAAGGAACAATTTAATTGATCATTATTGGGTAAAATATTGTAACATTGGTATAGGCAGCCAGGCGTAAACTGGACCCCTTCTGGTAATGAGGGTATGACTTCGATTCTCACCGTGTACTTACCCTATTTTCGATCACGCTGTTATTCGTTGCCTTAGAAACGATGACCAGGATTGAAAATCAGTTTATCCTTGCTTGTCTGGGATTGAAAAAATCTAAGCTATCCAAAAATCGCTACCTCCAATCAACTTTCATGATTGTGTTTATGATGACATTTTGTTTGGTGTTACTGGCGGCTAGAATTATGAGATTTTTCATTACAAAAGATTTGATTCTAAAGAAGCAAGACAATACAATCAAACATTCGTTGCATAATGAAAGAAACAAAGTCACAGGAGGAATAATTTAATTTAATTTATTTCAATTAAGTATCGGAAAGATTAAGTAGTGCAGATGATTCTAAACAACATATTGATCGGCTGATTAAAGTTATGATAAGATTGAAAGTTTCATAAACTCATCTAAGAAAGAAACAACTCTTGCTAAAGTTAAACGCAAGAGGCTATTTTTCTAAAGTTAGCCATTTTATAGCTCAAGTTTTCTCCGTCCCAGATAAGCAAGGGTAATCGAAAATTGCATAAAAACAGCTAAAAATTAAGATGAAGGTAAAAACTAGTCGAATTTAATAAAAATAATCTGCTCATTTCCTTCTGAATGAAAGACTTGACAATTTCTGAAACTGCATGCGTTCAGAGTAGGAGAGATCAGGTAGTAATTCTTTTATGAGATTCAAGAAAAACAAGATGCCACGACAATTGCAAATTGAACCAAGGAATCACAATAAAATCGCAGAAATAAATGTCATTACTTTTAATTTGAGATCAGTGATAATTACTGTGAAATTTATTTCGTGTGCATGAACGTATATGCTCACCTTTCCCCCCATTAAAACCGACCTTGTCATGCATTCTGCTCTCGTACGGATGTTGTTAAATAACTACTATGAAATTTATTTGATCTTTAAAAATCATATTCATTCACTTTTCTTTCTTTCTTTTTTCTTTTTCTCTTTCCTTTCTTATTCCCTTTCTTTCTTTTACTCTTTCTTTCTTTATTTTCCCGTCTTTCTTTCTTTCTCCTTTTCTTTGTTTCTTTCTTTCATTATTTCTTTCTTTCTTTATCTTTTTGTTTTTCATCTTTTCTCTCTTTCTTTCTTTCTCATCTCCTTTTCTTTCTTTCGATATCTATCTTTCTTCTTTCCTCTTTCTTTCTATCCCTTCCTTTCTTCTCTTCCTTTCTTTTGTTTTTCATTCCTCTTTCCCTTTTCTTTCCTCTTTTCTTTATCTTTTTCTCTTTCTCTCTCTTTCTTTATCCCTCTCTTGCTATATCTTTCTTTGTTTCTTTCATTATAGACTAAAATAAAATGAAGCCTGTCAGTTTCAAATTCTAATATTAAATTTCCACCAGGATTCTTCTGGTTTCTTGTACGAGTCTTATGTTTCACTCCGAACAGATGGTTTGATTATCATAAACATTTAGGTCAATGTAGAGTTCAAACCACATGGAGGGTGTGGGTTTTTTTTTTGAGAGCCATTTTTGCACTAACGAGTCTTATCGATTTTTGAAGCAAACCTACATAATGAACACGGTAACTTTTTCTGCCCGCTTCTTTGTTCGAAACTTCAATTAGAGTGCACAGATACTGCACTTTGGTCATATACACCAAGGCAAAGGAACAGAGATCGACACTTAGATCAGAGACAGAATGCACAGATACTCAGATTCACGGCAGAAGTGACGATCCATACGTAGATGATTCCGTCATTTTTGACGGGTATTATGCTATTTATCTATCAATAGAAATGAACATTGTAACTTATTCTGTTTGTTTCTCTATCTCTCGGTCCTTAACTTCCGCCAGAGTGCATGTATACTACAGTTTGATCCAAGACTGAAAGCCGGGGAGCACACTATCATCGTTGGCAGAGTACATGGATACTTTGATCATAGGCAGAAATACCGACCCATACGTATCATCATGATCAGTTTCTTAACGTCTGTCGTTGGACATAGACCTTCCCCAGAATCTGCAACGTTTCTCTCTCATGGGTGTCGCGGAGCCATTATTTTCTGAATTTGTCCAGTTCATCTCTCCATCTTGTTTTATGTCGGCCTCGGTTTCGCATGTGGTCTCTGTGGATCCATGTTGTGAGTCGTGATGTCCATCGGTTGTCTGCCATTCTCGCAACATAGTCGTTTATAATGCCATGATTTTTATTGTTTCAAATTTATTCATTTTTTACTTGTTTTTAGCGTCATCTTAATTTTATTAGTTGTTTTTTTATCGCAACTTTTGCCCAGACTGAATATCCTTAGAATTAGTCTTGGATGAGATTCGAACCCACGTCTCCCAGGGGAAGCATCGTATAGTCCGGCCTGCTTTGCAAATTGAGCCACACAGTAGATCACCCTTTAATCTATCCTTTATTCCAATCGTAGCCATGTTCGTTGTACATTCTGGTAATTGCAGTGTTTAATTAATTTTTCTGTCTTTTCATACGTTATTTTTTATCAAATTATTTTATGAGTATTAAAATTGTTTTAAAATAATTTCTGACTACTTTTTACCTTCATCTTAATTTTATCACGCAGTTGATTTTCATTGCAACTTCTGCTCAGACTGATTACCCTTCGACAGTGCGAAAATAGCCTTTGATCGGAAAATAAATTTAAAAAAAAACAGGTAAATACATTAAATACTGTAATTACTGGTAACATTTGACGGGTACTATCACCATCGTCATCATCATCATCATAAGTGCAGAAAATACCATCTTACTACACGTCTTTATGCAGATTTTCTGGGTACAAGACTGACTTGATATTTATGAAGCTTAGATCTGAAACAAGTTCAACCAGTCGAGTCAAGTGTGTGGGTCGATCATTAATGGAGGTGAACATTTCTCTTTTTCTTTTAAGAAAAAGTTTCATTGTTAACTGGAGGTGTGATTGGCCTAATGTTAACGACACGGAAAATGGATTCGGCGAAATGAGTTCAAACTCCGGGCGGAACAGTTTGCGTTCACCTCGCTCTAATGTCGTTGGGAAAGGCATGGATCCATCTCTCCTTTTTTTAATTATGGTTAGTGTATAACCAATACATCCTCCCAATAGTCAATTATGGAGCTGAAACATGGAACTTAACCAAGAGACAGATCCGCAAATTGAGAACCATGCAACGTGCACATGAAAGAATTATGCCAGGCCTCACACGGAGAGACCACAAGACAGTACAGTACATCTGAGAAAAGACAAGAGTCTGGGACATCATAAATTCCATTAAAAATCTCAAATCGCCATGTTGCAAGAACGGTGGACAACCGATGGACATCACGACTCACAACGTGGATCCCCCGAGATCACATGGGCACCCGAGGCCGACAGAATATTAGATGGAGAGACGAGCTCGACAAGTTTAGGAAGTACTGGCTCCGCGACGCCCATGATAGAGAATTGTGGCAAATCCTGGGGAAGGTCTATGTCCAATGACGGACGTTAAAAGACTGATGATGAAATAGCAAGGCAGTTGGACACCTTTAGTTGTGTAAGACCGTTCATCTTGGATGCATAAACCTACAAAAAAATTTCCACGAGCAATGATTGTGTCTCCACGGAATGTTCTTCCTTTCATTCATCACCAAAATCTTGGACTCCTGCGGGTTATATGTCGAAGTTGTTGCATGTATGTCAGGGTCTGTCTCGGTGGCTTCAGCGCCAGCTTCCTTCTGGGTAGGACCTTGTTCCAGTCCATGGATCATTCAAGAAACAGAGACGAAATCATTGCTTTATAAATGGTGTGATATGAGAAGCAAATTTGCATTTATAACACTGACGAAAAAAAGTGACTGAATTTCAACTCAACAATAAACCTAGTTTCGTTGCTTGCAAACAAAGTCGTGACAGAACCTTTTTTATGTTTCTCTGAATTTTTGAGATGAGGTATTATTATTATCTCTATCATTGTTCGGACTATCCTAATCTTGGATGTTTTTCATACATGGACAAATGGCGTAGTGGTTAGAGAATCAGACAGAATTACTGCAAGTAATCTAATGGTTCTAGGTTCAATCCCAGTGTGAGACTATAACAATTCGAAAATACTACTACTGCTAAGAGGTGAGCATGGTCTATATACCCCTGTCGGTTAAATAAAGGGTTTGGTTCGTTACTTCCCCCACACTTACCAGATGATACCTGATGAAGGCCGTAGAGTACAACGGTCGAAACGTTGTATGAAAAACAACCAAGATGAGGATAGTCCGAACAATAATAGAGATAACCTTTTTTATACATTTTGTTTTTTAATTTTCTTTCCAATTTTCGAATCACTGACTCCAATGAATCGTTATGAAAATTGAAAGAACAGTATGAGGACATGCTTTGCCAAAAATGCTAGACATTCTGTAGAATGCCAGCTTCACATTTTCCAGTGCCAGTAACACACTTTTCAACTCATTTACAATAAAACTCTGTTTTTAGGGCTTGTAAAACAGGACGCAGGAGAATCCATTTTTTTTTATACTTTTAATTCAATTTTCTTCGGAATTTTTTCCGCATCACAGAATCTAATGAATGACTATGATTTTTTCTTCTCTCTATGTTATTAGAAACCATCACCCAAAACTGTCACCTATACTGTCAAGATAGATTTCTACAGTTGGAGCTAGAGGGCTGAAAATTAAAAAAATCTATTCCTTATTATGCGTAGTAAAACGTTGGGGTTTTTTTGGGGGGGGGGGTGAGCTTCCCTTCCAAAATAAGTTTTTGATGACAAGGGCGTGTCAATTAACATTGCAAGTTTAGTCTAAATTGATCCCTGGTTTGTGCTCGCTTGTTTTCTTTTTTTTTTTAATCGGACTTTTCAGTGATACAACTTAAGTCGAGTGAAGTAATCTATTCATTGATCACCCCTTTATTTTTTTTATTATATTGATCACCATGCTACCAAATACGTTGGTCACGTGACAGTTTCTATTAAGTGATCATATTATATTATATTCTAGTTGAAGTATATAAGGTCAGAATGAAATAAGCTTTTTTCATACTTTGCCAAAACACGCAGGGCATTCAATAGAATACTTACGTTTCACACTTCGCCGGTGACGTACGCATTTTAACTCAATACGTATTGATTTTTGCGGACTATTGTCCTCAGTTCTTCTTTCGAACTCACTGTGTCGGCCGTTGTACCGAACGACTTTCTTCAGATGGGTAGAGGTTAGAAAATCTTCATCCTGCAGTCTGCTTTTGGATGGGAGAGTTCCTTAGGTCACAATTATGTCCATTTTTTTGGCGTTATTATCATGTTTCTGTCAATTATTGGGACTGTAGAAGTGTTTTTAGAGGCGTCTTTGCCTCTCTATAAGAGGCTCCGTCTAAGCTCTCGTAATCTGTCAATGATGTTTTAATATCGATTTTCTCATCTGTTTTGGGTCAGATTTACTCTAAACTTGACGGACAGGATTCGCTCTAGCACTGATGATGATTCTTACCTAGAATTATCTTCAACTCTGGGTCACGTTATCTGAGAATAGTGACATTTAAACTTTACAGTGGACGCCTCATTGAACTTTCGATTCTTGTTTCTTAAATGAGGACATTTTGCCCCCAGGTTTCGAAGGTGGGCCCTAGTCCCAGAATTCCAAGTCCTTTTCTTTTACAACATCCAGCCAAAGAAGACAATAAAGTACAATGGCCTAAATGTTATATTCGATAGATGAACCAACATGAGGATAATAGCCGGAAAATTAATCTATAGCATATTGATGATTCCTCATCTGAAAAATTCAGACCGAGAACATGGTAACTCCTTTATGATAAACCCTAGTAGTTCCAGTACTTGTAGTACAAAACACGAGAGAAACCCCTTTTTGCACTTTTATCTAAATTTCTTCTGCAATTTTCAATTCTGCGTCACAGACTCTAATGAATGACTGTGAAATTTTTCTTCTCTCTAATATTTTTTGACGTCTCAAATCAATTTCATAAATGGATTTTTTTTTTTCAGAAATTCAAATTAGTTACGTGCAACTTTTTTTTTCAATTCAGCATTTTGTTTCGTTTTTTTTGTTTTATTTCCGATTTTGGTACAAACAACTCGACTCTTGTTTATTAATGAATGAAAGGCTTTTTTTTTCAAACATTTTAATCTAATTATCTCACTTAACATCATCCCCTGAAAGTCTTCTTCACCTTTCAAGGAGTCTCTGTCTCTCTCTGTCTCTCTCTGTCTCTCTCTCTCTCATATATTACAGAAACAGGCTGCTTGTCATTGCACTGATTCGTTTTAGCACTCTTTTTCAAATATTTTTCGCAATAAATTTAGTAATACCAACTTGACCTCCTCTTTCCATCTTCGATGCAGTCATGACGTCTCGGCTGGTTCATTCCTATGGCCCTCTCCAGGTGTAAATTGTTATATTCCGTAAAAACGAACCAGCCCAAATCGTCTTGACTGCACCGGATAAAGAAATTAGGGGTGTCGAATCGACTGAAACGAAGATGATATGTTAATGACTCTTCTCAGAGATATAGACAATAAATTTATTAATGTTCAGTTTCCGAAAATGAATGATAGAAGACTGTGTCATGAACGACCCCCGAAGTATATGTTGTACACTTTGGTTAATGTATCATGTACGTGAGAATACATGCAGACTCAATGATTTATCTTGTAGCTACATACAGTGACACCGT
>OY735224.1:36993328-37023328 GCA_963457665.1 Thysanoteuthis rhombus
CTTTCGCTTTGCGGATGGTATCATTTGAAACTATTCGAATCCAAAGAGGGTCTGCGGATAATGCATGTCAAATACAATGATACCTCTCAAAGTGAAAGAGTCTTTCACCAAGCGAAAGGTCCCAAGTGTCAAAATGAAAATCTCTTGGTGAAATATTTGTAAAAACAAGGAAATCTCATAAAACTATCCAGTATCATATATATTTCATTTATAATTGTCTAGGTTCATACTTAGTATCTAGGCGCTTATCTTCAGCCAGTCAGCCATACGGGCGGATATTTAGTGAATCATGATAAGATTTTTCATTTATTTATTACATTTTTACGTATTCGTTTGCAGTTTTACATTATTTAGAAAGTAATTTATATACTATACATTATTTACAAGGTTGCTATTAAGGTATTACAGGTCCAATATCTTCATGAAGGAGAAATTAGTGAAATCCAATAGGTTTGATTGTTCACTTAACGAATTTTCACCTAATGGTATGTTTTGTGAAGCAGATTGTTCTCGTTGAGAGAGGTACCATTGTAGGCTCATCAAATTTCATGATGTCCTGTTTTCTAATTGACAAGGTTTCACTGTGGTATAAGAGAACAGATAGGACGAGAGAAATGTAGGTATTACTTCGGGTTGCCATTTATTCCAATCTTCACAGAATTCTCGCAAGGAAAAAAAAATTACTTCCCTAGAAGTCTGCAAAAGGTACCTAGAGCAGTTCTTTACTGAGAAAGATAAAATGTTCTGGAATAATTGGATTATGAAGTTTCTTGAAAGATGGCTGAAGATAGGTGAGCAAATGGTAAATATGTTCGTTGTATGTGATTTTCTAGTCAGACTCTTATCCTTGTCTTTGTTTATTTTTCACAAAGTTTCTGTCGTGTACCCTGCAGCCTTCCTCGAGCGTCTGTTCTGTTCTGGAATGTCGGATCTAGTTAGTGGCGAGCATGCGTATTCTTGAACCAGATTTGAGAGTCTGGAGCAGAACAGATGCTAGAGAAAGGTCGGAGGGTACACGACTGAAATCCTATGAAAAATAAACAACAAAAGAAGATGATAGCTGCACACTATAAATATACATACCATTTGTTCCACTATCTTCCGTCTTATAATCAGCTTAATAATTCAATGTCCCCGGCGAGCGATTTTAAAGCCTGTTATCGGTCATGAGAATTTCCTTCGCAAATTGTTTCTCTTAGTTTCACCGCAACAGGAAGTATTTAACTGTCAGATATTCCCAAAAAATCTCACCTCACTTTGGGTAATTTTCTTATTTTGACTGCTTTTATTCTGTTTAGTCTATTGATTTTCCCATTTTCTTTACTATTAGGGTGTTTGGATTTGGAAAGTAATTAGGTATTTTACTGCTCTGAATCATCAGACAACCAGCAAGGGTAAGATCAGGGCTAAATGGCATGAAACAACACCTGGATTTAGTTCATCATCCCTTTCTCGCAGTATCATTCATAGTATATACTAAAAGTTGAACTTCATGAAGAATACAGACTTTAAAGAGAAAATAAACTGCAGAATTTTCTTGACGAAGGATCGAAAAATTGCCTTCCTGTTGGGCTGCTGCTGCTGGTGGTTCTGGTGATTACATTATTGATAAATATTATTCAATCAAACTTCGCCGGTATTTAGTGTTTCTCTGATATTTTGTGATGAGGTATTATTATCATCTCTATTATTGTTTGGACTGTTTTTCATACGACACATGGCATAGGGGTTAGAGAATCAGACAGAATTACTGCAAGTAATCTAATGGTTCTAGGTTCAATCCCAGTGTGCGGTAATAATAAATTCGAAAATACTACTACTGCTAAGAGGGGAGTGCGGTCTATATACCCCCATCGGTTAAATAAATGGTTCAGTTCGTTACTTCCCCACACCTACCAGATGATACCTGATGAAGGCCATAGAGTACAACGACCGAAACGTTGTATGAAAAACAACCAAGATGAGGATTCACCGGTATTTGTTTTTATCTCCCTTTTGAAAATTCGTAATTTTCCGAACGCGAAAATACGTAAATACTACCAGAACATGAAAATACGAAATTGCTTTCCGAATACCCTAATATTCTACCTACGTAACCTTTAGTGTCCTGGGGTAACTACCAGTGTTGTCAATACTGAGCACCGGTCATATGCCTCTAAATAAAAAAATGTGACAGTAAAAACCTTTTTGATTAGGTTTGGTAGCCGGTCAGATCATTTTCACAGTGTTTTTGTAATTAATACATTATACGTAATCATTCCTGTACCTGAAGAACGTTTGCTAATGGTCTTAACAGATTTTGAGGAAACTCAGGTTGCTTGCGTTTCTGCCTCATTCTTGGGTGCGGCACCTTCCACTGTTTCGTTATTTTTATAACCAACTCGTCTATCTGGGCACCATCTCTATTACTAAGAAACACTTTATTAATAATACACAGAGATTTCAATATACATCTTTTTTTTTTTTACCTTGCCTACTTAATAGATGTGATAGTGAGTATAACTCCCACGGCCAGTTTACGTATGTCTCTTCCAACTGTCCTTCCGTCTGTCTTTCTCTCTGTTTTTTTGTTCACACAGTATCTTCAAAAGTTCTGTCTAAAATAGATTCTGGTTTAAAACTTGATTTTTTTTTACCGCAACCAAGATGGAAGAGCTATATGTATTCACTCGTATCTGTTCTTCTGTCCATCTGTCTGCTGTCTGCCTCTCCGTCTGTCTGTATGTCTGTCTGTCTGTCTGCCCATATGATATCTTTAGTTGTTCTTTCTAGAGAGAGAGATTTCAGCATCAATGTCTTTTATTTCTGCCAACAGAATTGGAATAGGTACACGTATTCACTCGTGTCTGCCTGCTGTCTGTCTGTTCGTATGTCCGCTTGTCGGTCTGTCCGTATGTCCGCTTGTCTGTCTGTCTGTCTGCATGATATCTCCAAAAGTTATATCTAGAAAGAGATTCTAGTTTCAAGCGTGTCTTTTACCCTTTACATCTTCGTTGGCAGAGATAAAAGCATTCACATGTGTCTGTCTGTCTGCCTGTCTGTCCATACAATATCTCCGAAAGTTTTTTCTCAAAAGAGATTCCAGGTTCAAGCTTGTAACTTTTACCTCAGCCAAAGAAGTTGAAAGAGGTGCATATCCGTCTCTCTATTCCTCTGTCTGTCTGTCTGTCCAACCTCATCAAAAGTTCTGTCTAGAAAAAGATCTTCGTTTGAAGCCTGTGTTTTTTTTTTTTTACCTCAGCCAACAAAGTTAGGAGAGGTTTGTCTTCACTGCCTATCCGTCTGCCTGTCTCTCTCTCTCTCTCTTTCCGTCTGTCTGTCTGTCCGTCTAACAAATCACTTAAAAGTTTTCTCTAGAAAGAGATTCCAGCTTCAAGCTTGAATTCTACTTCTGCTATCAAAGTTGGGAGAGGTTTGTGTTCACTGTCTGTCTGCCTGCCTGTCTTTCTCTCTCTCTCTCTCTGTCTGTCTGTCTGTCTGTCCGTCCAACAAATCTCTAAAAAGCTTTCTCTAGATAGAGATTCCAGCTTCAAGCTTGAATTCTACTTCTGCCAACGAAGCTGGAAGAGGTGTGTGTATTCACTCATCTACCTGTCTGTTTGTCAGCCTATCCGTCCTCACAATATCTCATCAGTATGTGGGTGGTGACGGCCACACCCCATGCTCACTGACGGTAGTCTCATGCTAGAGTGCATCTGTATCACACAAGTGGATTACGTTTTTTACAAAACGATTAATTACTACAGCTCAATAAGGACCGCCAGAAAGGTGCAGACCCTTGTTCATTTGGTAAAGACGTTTGCACTCTAAGTGGCTGGCTCCGGATCAAACCTACTAAATTTTGGGGGATAACTTTTCATACCCCGTGAGAGTAGTTTTGCTCTCTTGAGATCTCCTCTGGATAACTCACTTCTGTCATAATTCCAGGGACGTATTTGAATCGCCTGCACCCCTTCTTCAGTTATGCTCCCCTGAACAATTTTCCTTACATGTTTTTTGTTTTTTTTTAATAACTTGTTAACCTCTGCCAAAGAACTTGATAATGGTATACGTATTCACACATATCTGATTGTCTGTTTGTCGACACAGTATCTCTGAATTTTCACAATTCAATTTCAATGACATTTTGTGGAAGCGTGGGTCATGGACTATGGGAGAGTGGTTAAATTTCAGGAATATTCTACAATGACATCCCCTGCTTTAGAGCTCAGTGGAATTTTCTGAAAGAGTGGGCCACAGGCTAAGGAAGAAGGTGCAGAAGTTTCTTTTACAGGTACCTCCCCCCAGCATCCTGACTATATACGGGCTGATTTTCATTCAGTTTTTAGAGAAAATGGCAGATAGCTTCTGTTTTACATACAATTTATTAATGTCACATTAAGTGATTCAGATTATTTGGGCGGACTACATAAGGAAACTGTCAACAAACACTGAAACTGTCAACATAGGTTTCTTCAGTTTTCAAGTTGGTTGGATTCACTGGCTATGTATGTATGTATCATGTGCACAGGGCTTACCGATAGATACAGAGGGCTGAAAACTTGAACCATTAATTCCTTATGTCAACGAAAAAAACATTTTTTAATCTCTTCGAAATTCCTTCCCTGAAACAGGTTTTTAGTAAAGAGTTCAATTTGCAATATAAGTTTATATTAAATTGATCCCTCAATTTTTGTCCAGCTGAATTCATGCTTGTTTTTTTTAAATTCGTATTTTTTTTTCAACGAATGCCCAACAAAACGTGAGAGAAGTAACGTATTCATTGATCACCCCTTTTAAAATTTTTCCAATTGATCACCCCTCAAAATAGCATGCTGCCAAAAGATGTTGGTCACATGACAGTTTCTTTTGAGTGATTAACCAAACCTTTTAGTGTATTCATGTTTTGTTCTGTTTTATGGTTACTGGAAGACTGACTTCGACCACCCTGAGATCAACACTGAGACTTATTGATTTTAAGACCCAAGCAAAGAATTTCCACTTCTTGACATTCATTTATTGTGTTTATGTCTGTACCTACAGTAAATGCACTCATGGAATATGATCTACGTTCTAGAATATGAGGTAATATAATTAGACTTAACGTGTATACACTAAGCTGTTGTGTCTTTCCTGAAGAAGTCACCAAGCCCTTGTACAAAGGATCTTTATATATATATATATATATATATATATATATATATATATATATATATATATATATATATATATATATATATATATTATTGTGTATATATATATATATGCATATATATATGCATATATATGCATATATCTATACATATATATATGCATATATATATGCATATATATATATATGTATATATACATATATGCATATATATATGTATATATATATGTGCATATGTATATATATATATATATATATATGTGTGTGTGTGTAATGCTCTTCCAACATGGAATGGAGCGCTCTGGTGGATGAGGAATATATACGATAAATGAATATATCGCTTAAATTCAACCTCACTGACCGTCCAGTTCCATGGAGTTGAGGGAAGATACCAGGTCTGAAGCTAATGTTTCGATCCTGCCTTGTGGTACTGGATGGGATAATGGATAGTCTATAGCCACACTGAAGAGTTGTAATACAACGAAACAGCTGTTTGCGGATGACACAATAATTATATATATGTATATACACACACACACACACACACACACACACATATATATATATATATATATATATATATATATATATATATATATATATATATATATGCATATAAATATATATATATATATATATATATATACATATATAAGTGACATATATATCACAAGTCATATATATTGATCCCCAAATTCTTCATTCCTACAGTAAGAGTAGATAGACAGAATTTATGTATTTAATCTATATATATCTGCTTGTGTTTTGGATCTGAAGTGATCCAACAGAATGTCGATGAAAATAACAATTGGAAGGTGAAGAGAAAAACTCAAGAGATAGGTGTTACATCTCAAAAGTTTTTATTATTCCATGGGAATGTTTCGATGCATCTTGACGGAAGACAGCCATCCTTTCCAGAGGAAATATTTTCAGCGGTTCACAGAAAATTGTGCTGTTTACATGTTTTGAAGAGAGATATGTCTATGTTGTTAGGTTGTCTAGTAGGAGTGGGAGGGCAGGTGTTTATATCTATATAGATGAGAGTAACATTTGGTTTCGAAATGAGATGGGTCTGTGATAGGTGGGGTCGGAAGGTGTTTGTTTTCCCGTCTCTGTGGGTGCTTGGCTTGTCTTAGATAAGAAGAGCGTAAGAGAGGAGTTGAGAGGGACTAAAATGGTTATTTCTCAGGAAAAGTGTTTTTTTTATTCATCTATCTATCTTTTTTATTTATTCTTTATTTTAGGATGGGGAAGTTATGGCTAGCATTTAATGAATAGGTGTTTGTATATATTGGATAGGGTAGAAGTAGGGTGTTATTCTGTTCAATCTTGATGGTGGGTGAGACTTCTCATGTATGTGTGCTTGTTCCGTTTTTTAAATGGACTTTTGGTTGTTAGCCAATACCTTGTGTGTTGGTGTTGTAATATATCGTATCTTTGTGATTCTATTTTAAAATCAATTTATTTAGTGGGTTTGCAATTTGAAAGTGACCATACCTTCGTATTATTGTATTGCATCATGATATAAGAGCTGCTACGATGCATCTGCATGTCGTGGAGTCGTGAATATTCTTGATGAGCTTGGTGAAAGTTGAAGTTGTGGTTGTGTATGTTTCTAAGTTCGATCAGGGTGTTTGTCCTTTCATCCGTTTTTAGGGCTCTCTTGTGTTTGTGTATTCTTCTCTTGAGAGGTCTCGATGTTTCCCTGATATAGATTTTGTTGCAGTCCTTGCATTTAATTGCATAAACACCGGCTGTGGGTGGTGTGGGTTTATATGGTGGTTTGTTTACTAAATCTTTTATGGTTGTTGAAGTGTTGGTGGCGATGTGCATTTCCATCTTGCTCAGGTTGGAGCTGAGGTTGATGGTGGTTGTGTTGGTGGGTAATATGATACGTCTAGTGGTGGTGGTGTTTTTCTCTTTGTCTTGTTTGTTTTTTGTTTTGTGAATCTTATATGCTTTCCTCCTTGCGTGGTATATGAAATATCATGGTTACTGAAGTGAACAGTGTTAGATATATTCTTCTTCGTCATCAAAGTATTCAGGGCTATATATTCTGTGGGCCTTTTAGGTTAAAGACTATGATTAATCCTAATTCAGTTTTTGGTGCGTGGTGAGAGTAAAAATGGTTGTTATTGTCGGTGACTTTGTGGAAGATGCTGTGTTTGATAGTGTTGTTCTGTGTAGTAGGGTGTTAAGGAAGGGTTATCTGTTGTTAAATTCTTTTTCCAGTGTGAATTTAATTGATGATTCTACTGTGTTCAGTTTAGTTATGAGGTTGTCTTGATCTATGTATTGGAAGTACATTATTAGGGCATCATCGATGCAGTGAAAGTAGATTGTTTTAGGTAAGACAAATGTGAAAGGACTTGATATTTTTTCTCTTCACCTTCCAATTGTCATTTTCATCAACATGTATCTATTATATCATTTATTATGTATGAAAAGACCGCAAAAGTTATCAGCAAGATAGCTTGACTGCTATATCTACAACAATTTTAAAACCCCCAAACCAATAACATAACGAAGAAAATACTGTGAAAAGTAAACTTGCAAAGAATCAATTTAAAAAAATCAAATGCAATTAACAAAATCAGGAACTTAGGATACTATGAATGGAAGAAAAGCAGAAAAAGGAAATGTAATTAAATGTACCTAAGAAATAGACATATTTGGTCCGACAAATAATATAAAGCAATTTATGCCTCATTCCGTCGGACCAAATATCTCTATTTCTGAAGACCTAACAGTCGCATTGAAAGAGACGAATAGATTGAGAATGAACAAGATGAGAATTTAGGTTGGAAACTGTTGTTTGGGCCTTTGCATCCCCGGTGACTATTTGGTTCAATGGTGAGAGCATCACTGTGTTGATCTCTGGAAAAGGTCTGAATTTTCCAAATGGCCAATTTGGCATCAACTTGCATTATCTATTACCATTTGCCCTTCTTATTGAGAGGAGTCTGTGTGCAAAATTTCTAGTTTCCTCTATGAACAGTAAGGGTGTGTCAAAGTCTGGATAGATATATAGACGGATAGATAGATAGATAGATGAATACATATAGATGTTGGGATGCAGGAATAGTCTAAACCCAGCAGGAGTGGTCGGTTGTCGGTTGCAGCGATTGATAATTTTAAGACTAGAGTGAAGAATCTTGACTTCTAGGAAGTCGTCTCGAGTTAGTTTCTATACTTGCAATGCATTCACTTGTGGAATATAATCTACATTCTAGAGCAGTGCCTCTCAAAGTGTGGTATGCATACTGGCAGTGGTACAGAAAACCTAGGCTTCCCGTGTGTGGCTCATTTCTACATCTTTAATGATGCTTACAGTATATATTACTTGTTGATGTTCGTGGCCACGCTTGGGCATTATTTTACTGTAAAGAAACTATATAAAGCTCCCATAATGTCTAGATTATACAGCTCTATTACCAGTGTTTCCTATTTAGCACTTTTGCACTAAATTTAGCACCTTTCTTGTTTTTGGCAAAAATTCAACATTTATCACTATCTTTAGCCTATTTTTAGCTCTATTTTCTGGCAACTACAGCCAATTTTTTCTATTTTGTAGCCTTTTTTCAATAAAAATATTACAATATAGCCGTTTTTAACTGTTAAAAATGGCCATAAAAGTCTAGCTGCTTTTTTGTGCTTTTTTTTCACTTTTTGAGGTTGAAAAATTTTTTTGTGTTGGCAACACTGTTTGTAACATTTATCTCCGAGACTTCGGAGATTTCCTTAAAAATCTAATATTAATTTCCTCATCATCATTATCAGTCTTTTAATGTCCGTCGTTGGACATAGACCTTCCCCGGGATTCACCACAATTCCCTATCATGGGCATCGCAGAGCCAGTATTTTCTGAATCTGTCTAGTTCATCTCTCCATCTTGTGTTCTGTCGGCCTCGGTTTTTTATGTGATCTCTGGGGATCCATGTTGTGAGACGTGATGTCCATCGGTTGTCTTTCATTCTTGCAACATAGCCTGCCCATTGCCATTTGAGTTTTTTAATAGTTTCTATGATGTCACGAACACCTGTTTTCTTCCTTATATACTGTGCTGTCTTGTGATCTCTCCAATATTAATTTACTAACCATTCATTATGAAACTAGTACCTATGTTGTCAGAATGACGACCGTTTTATCAATTATGGATAATTAATCGTAAAGTTTTACTCTTCAACAAAAAGAATAATCTCTTTTGAGAAGTCTCACCTCTCCCGTTTCTACCCTTTACATTGGGTGGAATGGGCGATGCCATGCTTCTCTTTCAAAAAGTGTTGTCTGTCCCCTTTCCATAATTCAACTTGAGTGTTTCAGGGGTTGCTGTGCTGGTGGCGAGAGCAGTGTGCTGACCTGACTGGTCAGAGATAGAGAAGAAATAAGAGAAATTAAAATTAAAGTAGTGTAATCCTTTTGTCTGTAACAGACCGACCAACGGAGCAATCAACCTGCACATACTGTGTATTATATAACTTAATGTCTATTAAGAAAAACATTTTCTTTATTAAAAATTGGACTACGTAGCTTGGTTACCAGTGTTGCCAATCTAGCACTTTTTGAGCTAAATTTAACACGTTTCTTCTTTTAGCAGTGTGGAAATTCGACATTTAGCACTATTCTTAGCCAATTTTTTGCACTATTTTCCAGCAACTCTAGCCAATTTATAGCCAAAAAAATTTGCTCTAAGAAAAATAATGTTTTTTAATTCCTCATTCTGACTGCCAGCTTATGAGCAGTTGTATTTTTACTTAAAATATGCAGATTATGAAACATATTTGATTGGCTGTAATTTGGCAACTTTTTTATAGTGAATAACATGACTACAAATGTTCAATTTATTTTAATGATCATGTACGAATAATGATTTGGCACAGATATGATACCGGTCTCTGATACATTGGATAGAAAAACCTTGGTCCACAAGATCAGATAGTTGGAGTTATGCTGTACTTGGAACACGCATGAATACTTTGTAGTAATATAATTAGATTTGATGAGTGTGCTGTAAGCAGTTGCATTCTCCTTCATGAGGAAGTCATCAAGCCCTTGTATGAAGGTTCTTTTTATTATATCATCATCGTCATCATCACCATCATCGTCATCATCATCATCACCATCACCATCACCACCATCACCACTAATACTACTACTACTACTACTACTACAACAACAACAACAACAACAATATCCCAGTCAATAATTGAACAAATGTCAAAATTTGAAGTAATCGAAAAAAAAATCTATCGAAGAATGAATATGGTTCAAATAAATTCTATTTATGACATCATTGGCATTTTCCACAGGAAACAAAATAGAGTAAAAGAGACAGCTAAATTTTGGAGAATCTAGATGTTATCAATAAACCCATTAGAATAAGGCTACCACCCCCCCAAGGTCAAAAGAGCTTTTTTTTTCCGCAAATATAGAGAACACAAATTTTTTAGAAATGGAGTACTGATGCCAATTTTCAAGTCTGAAGACTAAACAGGATGGCCAGGAGTGCTGGAGCACACAAACACATGCTCATATAAAAACGGATAGAACCCTTTGCCACCTGTTCAATCATTAATAAAAAATATAATATCTAAGTCAAGAGGCATATGAAGGTCAGAGTTGTGCACATAATAATGGGTGTGTTTGGAACTGTGCCAAAGACACTACAATAAAATTTTGAAATCAGAGAGCAGATAGAGACTGTTCTGACCACAGCCTTACTGGAGTCTGCGAGGATACTGGGACAAGTGCTAGAGAGTAGAGGTGACTTGCTGTCATTAAATCTTCAGTGATGACAACCAGACGTACAATTGCATGAAAATATGATAACAGGTTTTGTTAGTCACTCAATAGGAACTGTCATGTGACCATCATATTTTGGCAGTTTGCCGTGATGTGGATGATCAACTAAAACATTAGAAGTTGGGGGTGATCAATGAATAAGTTACTTCTCTTGCCTTCTGTTGGGCACTAAAAATCCAAATTTCCAAAAAAAATAAGCGGGCACAAATTAGGGACTAATTTTGCATATAACTACATTATGAATTGACTACCCCCATTAAAAACCTACTATAGGGGTGAATTTCCAAAAAACAAAAAAAAGAAAACTTCTGTTGAAGTTCATAATAATAACTAAATGTCTAGATTTTCAGCTCACTAGCACCATTGGTATGGCTTGTTTATGTGATACATACGTAGTGAGCTTTTCGGAACAGATGTATGTAATAATAACAAGTCTGGATTAGTCACTCAGTACAAATCAACTTGTGACCAACATCTTTTGGCTGCATGCCATGTTAAGGATGACCAATTAGTTTACTTCTCTCACCTTTTGTTGGGCGATAATCACTAAAAAGTCTGAATTTCCATAAAACAAGTTGGCACACACTAGAGACCAATTCAATATAAACTTAAACTGAATCCCTCGCCCCCAACTAAAAACCTACTTGGTGGGGATGGGGGTAAATGTTCAGCAATGACTTCCAGACATCTAGTGTGACCATTCAGATGCATGTAGGAAATATAATGCTGATCGGTCTGGTTAGTCACTCAGTACAAACCGACATGTGACCGACATATTTTGGCAGTATGCCATGTTGGGTGTGACCAATGAATAAGTTACTTCTCGCACCTTTTGTTGGGTAGTAATCACTAAAAAGTCTGGATTTTCACACACACGCTTATATGTAGCCAGCCGGACCGACTTGAAAACTGAAGAAACCAATTTTGACAGATTTGGTTGTCGGTTTCTAATAACAACTTCTTGAAAGTAGAATATCAGACCTGCTAGCAATTAATTGAAGGTGTACAGTTTTAGGAAGTGGTAATAATAAATGTTGGAGGACTGCGTTATTTTTCATCTGTTATCTATCTAGAATTCCTGGTGAATTTGATAAATTCTTGTGTAGTTAATCTGTCTACATAAGACACTTGCCTGATCGTTGGTATTTCTGTCACTGTTAGGCACACCTAGAAGAAACCTACCCACTTGAGTTATTTTTACCATCGTGTTTGTGTAATACATTCATTTTGATGACAATGATAAGAATTATAAGAGGCTGTGTTACACAAATCTCACAAAGCAAACAACTTTTTTTCTTCAATGTTAACGGGAACAATTGTAACGTAGAATGCAAATATGTCCAGATGCATCCACATGCATCTCTATAATAGGGTCTGTAGGTCAGTCCATCCCCAATATTTTGATTTTCAGCGTGTGGTAAGAAGAATCTTTTTAGCCTTGTATCTTCATTGTGCTCTGAATTAGAGAATATAACTAAACCGGGTGGTTTTCACCCATTATGTCATATTTAAGAAATTGCTCATGTGATCCTGAATACATTGCCCACACTTGGGTAGTTAGGTATACATGCTGATACCCAGTCTCTATGACCACTCCTTGGTAAGCTCCAAGCCTTACGGATTCAAAGCAATTCAGTCACCCCTGCTTCGAGAACATACAATTGTTATTACTATTGCTCGGTAAAACAATCTCATCTTTTGCGTAGAAGCTGTCTCTCATCTTCTCTCCTCTTCTCCTCACGATCCTATCCGTGTTTTCCCCTTTGTATTCCATTTCAGTCTTGTATTGTCATAAATGTTCATGTATTAAATGTATGTTCCATTTGTACATCTAAATACTTGTATGTGTTTTCTTTATTCTGTTCTGTCATACCTGGTAGGCGTACTCTCCATACTGTAAAACATACATCTCCCTTCCTCCTTCAACATATCCAATGACATCAACATGTGGTCCTAACCACGTGGAGGCAAATTCCTTTGTTTTTCACTTGCATCTTCTTGCTGCACATAACCAACGGCCATTTCTACTCTCCCCCACACATTATAGGAACCGATCATCATACCCATATTATCTTGAAAATACCTGCTCAAGATTTGGGTATTGTTGGTTCAAAATGACCGTAGAGATTGTTTCAAGATGGTGCTTAATGGTGTACTCATAGAAATATCCAAGGTTGTAGGGCCCCAAAATTGTGACCAGAAGCACCTGGAGACACACACGCATGCACGCAGATGAACAAAAACAGAAGAATCTGTTGCTCACACAAACAGAGCCACATATACAGACAGACACATGAAATAATATTATATGGGTAAAATACCAATTTTTCTTTCATTGTTCAATTATCGTCTTTTGAAATTAAAAAAAATACTCTTTGTTTTTTTCTCTTTCTATTACATTTAAAAAAAAATATCTTTGTTTCTTCAATGATTTCTTATTTGTTCAAAATTTGAAATTTGATTTTATTGAATTGTAAGTCTTTGTTTGTGAAACTAGCTATGCATCTCTTAAAGAGTTCAGAGTCAAGTTCAAAGTACTCAAGGTCTTTGGTCACATTGAAAGGATGTAAGACTGGTTTTTCAGAAGCATGTCTCAAGAGTATGATTGAAGGTATTTGATCTAGAAGTAAGACCAAAAAGTCAATGATGGAACAACATTTCTAACTGGACTGAACTGCACATTCTCTCAATCAACACAGCTTCACAAGATTGGTGTTGCTGGAAAGCACTCTCCCATATTTGTGCACATTGTGCTGCAGACAAAGAAAGTGATCAATGATGAATTTTTCATTTTCTTTTCAGATCTCATATAATTTTAATATGTTGGGCCGTAGAATTATGGGTGGCATAGGACCCATTGTGGTCTTAAGCTCTACCAGCTGACCTTCTCCAGATGACTGTTATAGTGGATAAACTTCTAGGAATTTTGAAGTGGACTCTTTATTCAGTCAATGAGTCATATAGCCTGTTGGAGTGAAAGTATTGGTTAAGAAAATCTAGTAACTGATCTGGTGGCTTCATGTTCAATCCCTGGGGTCTGGTATTGCAAATAAAGTTGTATATTCTGGTTCAGTGGAAGAGGCAGACAATTGACATAGTAAGGCTGAATTGATTGTGAAGAATTAACTGATATTATCCTCTGGCTTAGATGGGTGAATGAGAACAATCTATCTCTATGGATTGAATAAACGTTTTGGTATGGAATTCCAATAGGTTACTGACTGGAGTGTTAAAAGGTCAAAATGTCTTGACTATAACAACTAAGATGAGACCAATAGTCATCAGTAAATGTCTGTGTATGTATCACAACTGGTCATACTTAAAAGTTATCTAAAATTATCTAAATAAATAGATCTTTAATCTAAAACTATCTCTATCATAGGGTCCGGTGAATGATTAGCAGTATAGAACTTTGGCACCCTTCCCTTGGGAAAAAGATCGATCATGAATAAAATATCTGTAGCTTACGTAATTGAATCATGATAGTCTATGCGCACACCTGAACTAATTATCTAAAAATTATCTAAAAGAAAAGATCTTTTATCTAAAATATACCAGCACAAGATTTTGGCATTGTTGGTCTAAAATGACCATTGAGACCTAAAATAGCACATTTTGGGAAGAAAAAAGCAACATCTTTTTTAGATGGTTCTTTACTGGTGTGCCAAGCGTACTTCCTTTGCAGCAACCCGTGATTGTCTCCAGTACAATGGGGAAGTGTTGCCACAGAGTTGTAATCTCCAGGGACCAGGTACACATTATTTGTGTCATATATCACCTAAAGACAAAACATGGCTGATCTGAGCCAGGAAATGCAACTAATTGATGACACTAATCATAATCTAATTTGAAACTTCTTGTAGGAACATGATAATGGTGATTACTAGTGGTGTAATGCAGACCAGGTATACAAAATTCCAAGGATGTAGCCCCCCAAAATGTGAACGGGAGCATTTTGAGACACACACAGACACACACTCACACACAAACTCCCACACATACATGCACACACTCCTGCACACACAGACGAGCAAAGAGAGAAGAATCTGTAAACCTCTAGTGCTGATTGGTCAGGTGGGCCATTTGTGGATATATGGTGGTTCGATAATTGTTGGAAGCAGCTGGGCATAATCTTTGGCCATATGACTGAATGAGTTGCAAGCCTTTCTCATAAAAGACCACCTAAAACCTCTCTGTTTACATTGATATACCATAGTAGTCACCTATTTGGTACAGACTGAGAATAATTTTGCTTAACTTCAACATTTCAATAGGAAACAATTCCTGGCATATTTTATTGCTAAATGTGCCAAACTACTACTAATGCATTTAGAATACATGAAAAAATAGAAATATTTGGAATCTCCAGGGACCAAGCATACTTCCCTTGTGGCAACCCATTATTGTCTCCAGTGCAATGGGGAGGTGTTGACCTAGAGTTGTAATCTCCAGGGACCAGGTACACATTATTTGAGTCATGTATCACCTAAAGACAAAACATGGCTGATCTGAGCCGGGAAATGCAACTACCTGATGACACAAATCATAGTCTAATTTAAAACTTCTTGTAGGAACATGGTAACGGTGATTACTAGTGGTGTAATGCAAAAAAAAAAAAAATGAGGGAATGCAGAGCTGCCTGATCAAGCAAGCTAAGTGATCCCATGAGCAAAGCAAGCCTTCACAGTATGGTGAGGGAACACCATCCCCTCTCCTAAACAAAGTAAAGGAACACCCACAAGAGCATTTCCCCTCCACTCCAGATCAAGCCTCCTCACCAAGGGCGTGTTCGAACCTTATAGTCAACAGTGGTGGTGTGGTTCAATTCTATTATGTAATCTCAACTTGATTTTCTCATATAAAAAGTGTCAACCCCAGTTTCAGGACATGCATCTCTGTCAATGGCCATCAAACGCCTGGGTCATACTTGCTTACACTTCAAATGGCGAATGGAATACGGAATGCTGTCGTGTAACAGGTTTGCTACTGAGATATATTCTGATTATACCCCCCCCCCCCTTGAAATATAAGTCCCCTCCCCAAAATTGCCCCCCTCCCCTTTCCTGGGAAATTGGCAGCAGATGCCCATCATCATCATCATCATCATCATCATCATCATCATCATCATCAGTCTTTTAGCGTTCGTCGTTGGACATAGACCTTCCCCAAGATTTGCCACACTTCCCTATCATGGGCGTCACGGAGCCAGTACTTCCTGAACTTGTCTAGCTCGTCTCTCCATCTAACATTTTGCCGGCCTCGGTTGTGCATGTGGTCTCGGGGGATCCATGTTGTGACTCGCGATGTCCATCGATTATCTGCCATTCTTGCAACATGGCCAGCCCACCGCCATTTGAGATTTTTAATGGATTCTATGATGTCCCTAACTCTTGTCTTTTCTCAGATGTACTGTGCTGTCTTGCGGTCTCTCCATGTGAGGCCCAGCATTATTCTTTCATGTGCATGTTGCATAGTTCTGAATGCCCAAGTATTCTCTCTGCCAGTGTTGGGCACAGCTTATGGAAACGCCGAATCAATTAACCACTAAAGATTTAGCAGAAGCAAGGATACCAACAAAGTTTTATTATATGAATTTAGTTCTAGTTCTGTTTTTTTGCTCAAAACCTTTGAGATCAGATCTACAGAACTGAAATTTTAACATATTACAGCTGCAATATAGAGCTTTCTAAAAAGGCATACCAATATCAGATGATGATGAAAGTGTACACAAATAATTAAATGAACTAAATGAAATAAAACTCTGGTTTATATTGAAAATACATTTTATTCAAAGCTCCATGTCTAAGCTACAACAATTTAAAATATCAACTCTCTAGTCTGTTTTTAAGGGTTTTAGAAGAGAAAAAAAATGAACGAAGGCTGAGTTAATGTAATAAAGTTAGTGGCTAGCAATTATTCTTGTTTCTGCTAAATTTTTATCAATTTTGGGTTTTTTGTTATCTGTGTTCACCACTGTCCGTGGCACTACACTAATCACTCCTACATTAAGGTCGAAGTGACTTTAGCATTAACTTAATTTATTTCAGACAAATGAGTGTCTATAATAATAAATATCTTTGGAGTTTCTGTCATGAGAATGAATACCAGTAATAAAGTTAATGTTTCTGAATATTCATAAGAATGGAATATTCCAAGGAAAGATGAATCATATTCTTTATTTCCGAGCTGTTTACTCACTGCCATAGACAGACAGTGAGTAGTTGCGATGGAGAGCAGCTAAAATTAGGATGAAAGAAATACTAGTCAAAAATTATCAACAATTGAAAATGCTTCGTCAAATAAAAAGCATAGATCAAGATATCATTATAGCATATTACTACTACAAGACGAAGAGCAACTTAAATCAAGATGCAAGAAGTATAAGTCAACATTTAATAATGGTTGCCAATGCTTCATCTAATGAAAAATAAAATCAAGATAATATTACTACTAATACTACTAGATGAAAAGCAACCAAAAATCAAAAGGAAAGAACTATTAGTCAATAGTTTGTAATGTCTAATGTTGTGTCATCAAATGAAACAAGAACCATAAGTTCAATGATGCGTCCACTAACCTTACATATCCGTGATTCCTGATTTCAGAAGGATGCTAAATGAAGTAGTAGTAACAGCATTACTACTTGGGGTAGTTGTAGCAGAAGACAGAAGAAAATTAGGATGGTTCACCCGAAAATCTGGTTATTAAAAAAGCAATTAGTAAGTTTGAATTAAAGTGAGTGTACAATTTTTAACGATAATTTGTTCTGGAGTCTTAGTGTATGCTTATTTTTTTGGGGGTAAATGGGCTTTGAATGAGTGTATGAAATATCTCTAGCTATGAAGTTAGCTGGAAATTGACACAGATCGATAGATAGATAGATATAAATATCGGACCCCATGAATGACCTAAATTCGGCAACTGTGATTGGACCAGTCTGTTGTGGGTAGCGGTGATTAAAAAAAATCTATACATGAAAACTGATGATTGAAAAAAAATACAGCTTTTTCAATTCTGGCAAGAAAAATCAATATAGATGCTGATAAGACAAAGTTTGTGATAAATTTAATGACATTCCAACCCAAATTGAAGCCTGGGAGTATATCTGATGCAGACATATGAAGAACATGCCAGAGACAATATTTTAGAAACCATCAACCAAAACTGTCAACAGAGGTATGTTCAATTTTCAGTTGAGTCTGGTTAGCTATGCATGTAAATGTCACTACAGGCTGCACTGATGGAGCTAGAGGGCTGAAAATTCTAAGATTTACTCTTTACTATGTCTAGAAAAACGTTTTGTTTGTTTTTGAAGCCCAACCCGATAGATTTTGAGCGGGATGGGTTGGAGCGGCTAATTTGCAATTTAAGTTTATGCTAAATCGGTTCCTTAGTTTGTGTCTGGCAGTGTTCACTTTTGTTTTTTGAAAATTTCGAACTTCTTTAGTGGTCGCTGCCTAACAAAATTCACCCCTTTTCCCAGTTTTTGATTGATCACCCCCAGCATGGCATGCTACCAGAAGATGTGGGTCATGTTACAGTTTCTATTGAGGGGCTAACCAGACCTGTTAGTCATGTTATTTTGATTATATTTAATTCTGAGCTTCCTGTACTATGAAGGTATTGGTAGCCTAACAGTTAAAGGCAAGAAAATAGAATTTGTGAGTTCAAACCCTGGCTATGATAGTTGGCATTCACTTTGCACTATTACCCTTGGAAAAGATATGAATCCACTTCTTAGCACAGTTATTGGTAAATAGTGGGGCAGTTGCAGCCATTTACTCTTATAGTGAGGCAGTCCATCTTTGGCACCAGGCTAGCATCCTGACACCGTAAAAACCACAATTGCCACGATTCAGCCTCTGAGGACTGTTTGAAAAATGGAGACAAAATTATTGCCTCATGCATTGTTAAGCATTGGACTGGAATTTAATCATGAAACTTGTGAGTGTACAATGAAAAGTAATCAAACTAATTAATGGAATATCCCTACCTTGAATAAATGAATCATTGTAGCCTGCATATGTACCAGAACTAATTATTTTAAAAAATCGTCTAAAATAATAGGTCTTTCATCCAAAATTATCTAAAAAAGAAATAGCAGTTGATCAACTTCAAAACTAATTAAAAATTCATAAAAACATATTCAATGTTCATGAATACAAAAAACATCTATGATTTAACACAATTCACAAATCAGACTTTCTTGAAAATTTCAAACAGATCCCCAAAAATGTCCTTGTAAGCTCATGCTCTTTCTATAATTTATAAACTTATCTCAATTATCTTTAAAACTCTGTACACTAGTGCTATCGACTAGGCAACTTATTCCAAAAAATATCTCTATTGGAAGAAAAATCTAATTGTTTAGTAGATTAATTTTTCGAAATCTGTCTTGCCAATAGATTTCTATTACTTTGTATATCTCAATTGAATACCCCCTCATTCTTCTCTCGGGCATAGTTGTTGAACCCAAGGACTCCAATCTTTCTTTATAAGAAAGATCTTTTATTAAATCGCTGTAGCCCCCAAAATGGCTAACTTGACCAACCAACCAACCAACCAACCAACCAAATGGGTTACAGATTCTTCTCTCTTTGCTCCTCTGTATGTCTGTGTCTCTGAGCACCCTTGGTCACATTTTTTGCGGGTAAAACCTTTAAAACTTGCATGAGTATGCCACTAGGCCCCATTTAAAAATGTTTTTTGGGTTTGTATGATTATTTTGGACCAATAATCCCGAAATTTTTTGCTGGTATTTTTTTAGATAATTTTGCATAAAAAATCTATTTATTTAGATAGTTTTAGACAATTTTTTTTAGCTAATCAGTTCTGGTACTTGTGTGGGCTTCAGGGATACATTTATGTGAGTTATGGATATTTTTTTATCAAAATTATTTCAAACCTCCTGAGGAGAGAGATCAGTATAACTGGTGTTATATAGATTGTCCAAACCCGATATTTAATGCCATCCAATCTAGTTTCATATTTTACCATGACTCATCTTTATTTTTGCTTCAAATTTGTACGACCACTCAGCAGTAATTAACTTGAAATCTAAATTATATCCCAATTTTGGTCACAATTTTTTTTTTGACGTGTTCAATGTCAAAAGATATCAATTAAAGTGTTCACTTCTTCACATGTTAAGAGCCTAGGAAAAAATTTTTGAAAAATGAAAGAAACAACATTAGCACTGAAAGTTTTATGGTAGTTTTTCTGGGAATTTTGTGGTGTATCTTGGAATTTTTTTTACTATTACCTCCCCTATATCGTAGCTATTTATGAAGTAATTTTCATTCAGTTTTTAGAGACAATGGTGTTGGCAGGGGTGTACGCGCTCTGGGTGCTTTCTTATTCTATGTCATTGCTAACATAGCTAGGACATTGAAGCCTTGCTGAATATGTTATGCCAAGTTGGCGAAATTATCTGATTGGCAAAATTTTCACATTTTTTACAAGAAATAAATGAATACGTAGTTTCAAGTTGATCAAAAGTTTATCCAATCAAAACAAAGATATGAAACTACAATTATGATCAAAAGTTTATATAATCAAAGAGATAAAAAACTTTTTATACAGAAAATAAGTAAATTTTACCAATTAGGTAATTGATCTACTTCAGTATAATATAAATAAAGTAACTGAAGGTCAAACTCCGTTTGTCATAGAAATTACTATATTTGCCAGACCTCTCTAAATGGACCTTGTGGAGCCAATACTTACTTAATTTGTCTAGCTTGTCTCGCCATCTTACTTTCCGTCGGCCACAGCCTCATGCCTAATCTCTAAGGATCCATGTTGTGAGTCGAGATGTCCAGGGGTTGTCTGACATTCTTGCAGCATGTCCAGCCCATTGCCATTTGAGTTTTCTAACAGTTTCTATAATGTCTCGGACTCCTCTTTCCTCTGATATACTGTGCTGTCTTATGATCTCTCCATGTGAGGCTGAGCCTGCTTCTCTTATATGCACATTGCATGGTTCTCAGTTTGAGGGTCAATCTTTTAGTTAGGTTCCATGTTTCAGCTCCATAAGTGACTATCGGTAGGATACATTGGTTGCATAAACTTCTTTTTCGGACTTGTGGGATTTTCTTGTTCTTAAAAGTAAAGCTTGCCAACCCAATGTGATTCTTCACTTTATATCTTCTTTTGATGACACAAAGCAAACTTTTATTGTTCTATAAACTTATTATGATGGTCATTTCATTAATTTTTGGCAAATTTACTATTATTAAGAACTGTCTACCAAATCTGTCATCATAGGTTTCTGCAGTTTTCAAGTTGGTCTGGCTGTCTGAGTATCTATGTATGTATCACTCATACAAGGCACTAATGGAAGAAAAATCTAAACATTTACATCTTATTTTGCCTAGAAAGAACTTTTAAAAAAAATTTTTTCAGGGAATTTCCCCCTAAAATAGGTTTTTAGTGAGTTGGTTCAATTTGTAATGTAAGTTCATGCTAAAATTGTTTTTTGAAGATTCAAACTTTTTTAGTGATCACTGCCCAATGAAAAGCGAGAGAAGTAACTTATTCATTGACCACCCCTTCTTACAATTTTTTTTCTCATCATCCCCAAACACAGGATACTGCCAAAAGACATTGGTCATATGACGGTTTCTATCTATTAACTAACCAGACCTGTTCTACATTTATTTATGTACAAGCTCAAATATGTAGAATTAATTGATATTGACCCCCACCTTCTGAAATAGGAAATTCCGTAGTCCACTGTAACTCAGTACTGGGTTTTCAGTCCCCTGTACCATGTTGCTGGAGCACCCATGTTGTCAGAGGTGGGCCTTGGGCAAGATATTCTTACTGAGCCCATCCATATCCAGGTCTCTTCGATCCTACACTTTATGGTGAGTTCAAAGCAGAGAGGCATTGTGAACCATTTCTATTGTCTGTAGTTATGAAAGGTAGGGATAGGATTTATCCACCCCTACCCCAAGATGGGGACCCTCATGTTCACTTGTTGGTAGTGCTACAAATTGTCTAGTTCTCTAGGTACCTCCCTTTGGGATGCCTTGGGCATCAGGGATTGATGCCGACTCTGCTCCTTTAAGTGCAATGGGGAGTTGCAGCCTGGGGGACTGCTCCTTAGGATTAGGCATTCAATCTTTTTTTTGCTTCAGGCCAGAAGACTGGAAACCAAGTGATAGATAGATATATTGCTATACGGGCGTGGCCTTGGTTATATGAAATCTCTACAGCAAGTTAGTTTTTAAATAAATCCATGGTAGTAATGACAAGTCATAGGAGTGTGGATTGGGGCAACAGTTTCCGGTACAGAAAACGGAATTGGTGAACATATTGTACTAATTAAAAATTTTGTTACTACCTAACTTCATCTTAATTGTTGTTGTTTTTTATCTCAACCAAACTCAGGCCAATTTCCCTTCAGTCGAGTGGATTGAACTCACCACTCTCTGTGCTAGGGGGGGGGGTTAGCTCACTTGATACGTGACAGTTCTTACCACTGAACTACTAGAACTTGGTGGCAAGTGCCAGTCCAAATCAAACTCCTAAACCGCTCACTGCATTCTTCTGCTCCATGTTTATTATTAACCGTTTGCTCAGTCTCCCTTCAGCCGAGTGGATTGGAATAAAGAATATGTTCCAGGAGAGAACTGAACTCACCACTCTCTGTACTGGGGGGGGGATGTAGCTCACTTGATACGTGACAGTTCTTACCACTGAACTACTAGAACTCGGTGGCGAGTGCCAGTCCAAATCAAACTCGTAAACCGCTCACTGCATTCTTCTTCTGCTCCATGTTTATTATTAACCGTTTGCTCAGTCTCGGTCATCCAATTTTATTTTATCTATTTTATCAGATAAAGTATTATGAATCATTATTATGAATTTTTTGCTACTATTCACCTTCATCTTAGTTGTCGATGCTTTTTATTGCAACTAAAATCAGACTGTTTTCCCTTTAGCAGTGAGTCAACACTCAGCTAATTTCTTTACTCACTGCAGGAGGGAAACTGGCCTGAGTTTAGCTGAAAAAGCAACAACATATAAGATGATGGTGAATAATAGCAAAAAATTGATAATAATGATTCAGAATACTTCATCTAAGAAAATGAATCAAGTGAAATAAATTTGGATTGGTGAACCATGTTTCAGTTTTGGACAAGGATGCTTGCATTCTCTTCACACTAATGCTTTTAAGAAGAAACATGAATCCACTTCTCCCTGAAGCTTTGGATAAATAGCAGAGTCATTTAGTAAGGCAGTCTATCTAAGAGAAGGTTACTCTGACAAAAACCCACAGCTTGGGCGTGGGCCTAGCAACTCCACCCTTAAAGATTACTTATGACTGAAACTGCAAAGTAGCCTGATACTTTACAAGGAATATACAGGCATAAAAATAAACTGGTCTGGTTAGTCACTCAATAGAAACGTTCATGTGACCAATGTCTTTTGGCAGCCTGCTGTGTAAAGAGGTGAACAATTAGAGAAATTAGAAAAAGAGGAGATTGATGGATAAGTCAATTCTCTTGCCTTTTGTTTTCCAGTGATCTTACAAAAGTCTGAATTTCCAAAAAATAAACGTAAATGATACTGGACACAAACTAAGAAATCTGTTTGGCAAAAACTTGCATTGCAATTGACCCCCTCAACAAAAGACCTATTTAGGGGGTAATTTAAAAAAAATTAAAACTTTCTTCTAGATGTATTAAGGAGTAAATATTTAGATTTCTACCTCCTCTAACTCTATCAGCATGGCCTGTATGCGTGATGTATACTTGTATACATAGCCAGCCGAACCGACTTGAAAACTGAAGAAACCTATGTTGTCAGTTTCAGTTTATGGTTTCTAACTGTGGCAAGTCACTAATCTAACGTTGAAAACAAATTGCAAGTGAGAGTAGTTTAATCTTCTTCAGTGTAGCAGGTAGTGTTGCCGACTCAAAAAATGTTTTTGTGCTTCAATCAACAAGAAAAGGTGTCAAAAAATGCTAGAACTTGCTAAAAAAAATCACTGTTAGCCATATTAAGGACATTTTAATAGCTTTAGATAGCTAGATTTGCCTGCAATATCTATGAAATAACTTTGAGTTTGCTAAAATTGCTCTGAAATGGCTAAAAATAGTGCTAAATTTTTGGGTGCCAAAACAAGGAATGTGTTAAATTTAGTAGTAGGCGGCTCAGTCAGAGAGGATACATAAATTGGAACCATCAGCCAAGACTGTCAACATTAGTTTCTTCAGTTTTTAAGGTAGTTTGGCTGATTGGCTTGCTGGCTGGCTAGGTATATATGGATCATGCATGCGGGCCGCACCAATGGAGCTAGAGGGTTGGAAATTAGAACATATACTCCTTAATGTATAGAAAAAATGTATTTGTTTATCTTAAAAAAAATCCCCCTCTAAATAGGTTTTTAGTGGGGGGGGGGGGGCTGTTTGCAATGTAAGTTTATGTGAAATTGATCCCTTACCTTTGTCTGCGCTTGTTTTTTTTTTAAAATTCAGACCTTTCTAATCACTGCTCAAAAAAAACAAGAGAAGTAATTTATTAATTGATCACCCCTTTTTTTTCCAATTCATCATCCCCAACACGGAATGCTACCAAAAGTATATCTCAAAATTTTTGAGATGAGGTATTATCATTATTTCTATTAATATTCGGACCTTGGTTGTTGGTTGTTTTTCATACAATGTTTTGGCCGTTGTACTCTATGGCCTTCATCAGGTATCATTTGGTAGGTGTGGGGAAGTAACGAACCGAACCCTTTATTTAACCGACGGGGGTATATTGACAGCACTCCCCTCTTAGCATTAGTAGTATTATTATTGTCTCACACTGGGATTGAACCTAGAACCATCAGTTTACTTGCAGTAATTTTGTCTGATTCTGTAACCACTATGCTATGTGTCCATGTCCATGCTACCAAAAGTGTTGGTCACATGACGGTTTCTATTGAGTGACCAAGTGGACCCGTTTTGAATATAAATTTCCAACACTCAACTGCATTAGAAAAAGCAGTCACGGCTTGAAGTTGGGGTGTGAAAATCAATAAACGGTAATCAATATTTACTGCTAAATTAGGTGGAATGGCCTCCGTTCTGTCTCTAAAGACAATGCAACGTTCCCTCCAGGGTGCTTGCCTTAGCAAGGCGTATGTAGATCCTGAGATGCCTAGTCATCAGAATCCCCCTTTTGGCCTCACTGATGTAGTCCAGTGGAAGGTAGAGTGCTATACGTCTGGCATTAGCTTGGCTGCAGAAGCAGCGGAAAGGAAGTTAAATTTGGTGTCAAACCGTCTTAAGGGGGACTCCGCTGCCTTGTTTTGAATTAGTTGTTCTTCTTCTAAACTGGTTGTCTCCCCAAGGCTAGAGAGCTCAATTTGTTCCACTATCTTACCTACCGTAAGGGGTCTCCACTACCCGGTTTCGAATCAAAGTTGTCCTAAACTGGTCGCCCCGATCCCAGGCTAGAGAGCCCAATTTGTCCTACTTATTCACCTATGGCAGGGGTTGATGAAAACATGGATTCATGCCTTTCTCAAGGGCACCAGCGTGAAGTGAACGTAAACAACTTCGATCAGAGTTTGAACTCGGTTCCAGGATCCACTGTCTGAGCCATTACCAATGAACCAATCACACCTCCAATTAGGCGGAATATGAACCGCAAAAACATCGCAGCGGAGATATTCTGAATCTGATCCTAGACAGAAGTGCCAAACCATAAGTAAATAATCCCGTCAGTTTTGACAGGTACTCTGCTAGTATGTAATGATGGGGAATACTTTTGACATGTTGTCTCTATCTGACTCATGAAATCCACGCAGCATTGTTCGATCTGTTTCAGATGAAAATATAAAGCATGAAAAAGCTTAACTTTGGGACCAATCTGAAGTAGGATCTGGCAAATTTCCTTTGAGGTCGTCCAGATTAGAAATGTTTTCAGGTATAGCAGGTTGATGCAAATGAAAAAATATTAGACAAGGATCATACATGGCTGTCAAAACAAATTGTTTTTTTTTTTTTTAGATTTGTCTACACAACTCTAGAAGACCCTTTTTGGTCGGTCGACCTGTCGTTCCAGTCCAAGTTATGTTATATAATAGAAAGACGAAGGAAGGGATTTTTGTGTTTTATCTGCCAGCTGCTACTAGATCATAAGAGGTGTGACGTCATCGATAGATGACGTAACAAGCATTTGTTTTTTACAGTGTTGCTTAGTATCGTTTGTTATCAATAAGAATACTGTCTGCAAAAAAAGTCTGAAATTGGCTATTCCTTTCAATTTCCGGCTAACTTGATAGCTAAAAGCATTATATATAACTATTCAAAGCTCACTTATCAAATAAAATAACCATACACTGAGACTCAATAACAAATTATTGATAAGAATTGGACTCATATCCTAATTTAATTGTGCTATTTGTTTGGTTTTTTTGATCACCAGATTTTCGGTTGAACCATCCCCACTTTCTCCTTCCTCCTGCTACTACTACCACCACAACTAGTAATGCAATCACTACTTTGTTTAGAATCTCTTTGAAATCAGAAATCTTAGATATGGATATTAGGATGGTGGACGCATCGTTGAGCTAATGGTTCTTGTTCAATTACTTTGATGTTTTAATTTTAGGAGTCTTATCATCAGCATCATCAGCCTTTTAGCATCCATCTTTGGATATAAACCTTCCCCAGGATTTGCTAGACCTCTCTTTGATGGGCATCATAGAGCCAATACTTTCTGAACTTGTTTAGTTTGTCATGCCATACTATACCTACTTGAACTTGAAAATTTTTGGCATAAAATATTGTTTCATCACGGTCCAAATTTAACTGAATATAGATCAGTAGGAATATCTAGTGTTAGAATACTTTCAGCTATAAAACATTGATTTGTTTGAGGCCACTGAAAAAATGAGACTTCTGCTCTAGTTTTTTAAATTCTGAATTTTATTGTTTGTTAACCAAAGATAGATTGTTTTAGAAAGAATTTTTGTATGTTACTACATATATCATTTGAAGTTGAGGGTGGGGTGAAATGAAGCTACAGGCTGTGGTTTACTGACCGCTGATCTAGAGCACAAAAATTACTAATGTGTCCCAATGGGAACTTTGATTTTCTCTTTGCACTGGCACAATTGTTTTAAAGTTTATTCTACAAGATTCCATGCTCCAGACAAACACGTATTTTTCTGTTTGGAAAATGATCATGAATTTTCATGTTTGGGAAGTAATCATATGTTTTCGTGTTCGGATAGCAACCATGTATTTTTGTGTTCGGAAAGTAATCGTGTATTTTTGTTTTCGGAAAGTAATCATGTATTTTTGTGTTCGGAAAGTAATCATGTATTTTCGTGTTCAGAAAGTAATCACGTATTTTCATGTTCGGAAAGTAATCATGTATTTTCATGTTCAGAAAGTAATCATGTATTTTCGTGTTCGGAGAGTAATCATGTATTTTCATGTTCAGAAAGTAATCATGTATTTTCGTGTTTGGAAAGTAATTACATAATTTTAAAAAGGAGATGAAAAAGAAATGCCAGTGATGTTTGATCAAATACTACTTATCAATAATGTAATCACTACCAATACCAATGACAACAGCTCAATGGGAAAGCAAATTTTCAATTCCATGTTGAAAAATTTCAGAGTTTTTTTTCTTGAGAAAATTTCGAAAGACATTTTCCAACTTCATTTTTTTCGGAATGTTTCACCACTTATAAAATGCTCTAGTGAAATGATAATTTGTAGGTGCTAAATCGGGTGAGTGTTTGGGAGGTGGAAGAACTTCCCATCCTTACAAATCCAGATATTGTTTCATACCATTTTAACCCTGGTATTGCCTCATTTAATTATTCATAAATTTATAATTTATAGCAGGGAAATACGTGATAGCTTTCCAAACAGGGAAATGCGTAATTACTTCCCGAACACGCTAATTAGCGCAGAGAAAATATGGCAGAAACTGAACACCGTTTGGTCTGCAAGCCTCGTCGAACCCCATTCCTTCTTCTTATCTGACTGAAGATGAATATTGCAATTTTTATATTGTGTGTATAATAAATAGATTTTTAAAAAATTATTCATATCTTTTGTATAAATGTGTTTATCTATTAAAATGAAATAAGCCTGTGCATATAAGGATAGGTTGATTTTGAAACCATGGTCTTGGACAAGTCCAGACGATTTAGACTTGATGTTATAAAAACCGATATAAAGTATTTCATTCCTAGCTAGTGCCATGTGAGGAAACAACTTCAAAGTGTGAAATGTTTAAATCATCATCATCATCATCATCATCACCACCATCATCATCATCACCACCACCACCACCACCACCACCACCATCATCATCATCATCATCATCATCATCATCCTTCCAATGTTCGTCGTTGGACATAGACCTTCCCCAGGATTTGCCATACTTCTCTATCATGGGCGTCGCAGAACCAGTACTTTCTGAATCTGTCTAGCTCGTCTCTCCATCTAATATTCTGCTGGCCTCGGTTGCGCATGTGATCTCAAGGGATCCATGTCAAGAGTCGTGATGTCCATCAGTTGTCTACCATTTGTGCAACATGGCCAGCCTACTGCCATTTGAGCTTTTTAATGGATTCTATGATGACCCTGACTCTTGTCTCTTCCCGGATGTACTGTGCTATCTTGTGGTCCCTCCATGTGAGGCCCAGCATTATTCTTTCATGTGTACGTTGCGTGGTTCTCAATTTGTGGATCTGTCTCTTGGTTAGTTTCCATGTTTCAGCTCCATAAGTGACTATTGGGAGGATGCATTGGTTATACACTCTTCTCTTTAGGATTAATGGGATCTTCTTATTTTTGAAAGTTGAGCTTGCTCTGCCAAAGGCTTGCCACCCTAGTGTGATTCTTTGCTTGGTTTCTTCTTCCTTTGAGGAACAAATCTGAAACCAAAAATTATATTCCTAGCTTCATTATCATTTGAAGAAACCAAAATTGAAGACACAAAACTGGAGAAGGTAGATTACTATAACTACCTAAGACAACGAATCTCCATGAGACACTCAAAAGAAGAAGAAATCAAGTGAAGAATCACATACACTATATATATATATATATATATATGTATATATATATATATGTATATATATATATATATATATATATATATATATATATATATATATATATATATATAGATTAGGAATACAATATGATACAATATCCGATGTTTGATAGGTTTATTTCATAAAATGCTTGATACATTTAACATTAAACATCATGTTGAGTTAGTGTAGAGCTTAAAAGGAAAAAAAAAGAAGTAAAGGACACACATAAATATATATGTGTGTGTGTGTGTATATATATATATATGTATGTATATATATGATTATATATGTATGCATATATATATTTATATATATATATATATATAGGAAGAGAGAGAAGGAATGATAATTATACGTGGAAACACTATATATTTCAAAATTTCCTCATCCCCTGAAGTGCTCAATGCAGTGACGCAGAGATAATAATTTGGTCAAGTAGCCAGCCATTTTGAAAACTCTAGCAAGTGGAACAGATTGAATTCTCATTGTAAATGGGGCATTAAACTCAACGCAAAATTAATGATATATATATATATATATATATATATAGACAAATAGATTGATACATTAACACACACCCACATATATATATATATATATATATATATATATATATATATATATATATATATATATCGAGAGAGACAGATATTCACATATATATACATACACATATTTATATATAAATATATTTATATATACATACACACATATTTATACACATATATATGATTATTAATTGCGTTATACCATATTAAAACCCTATTTGTAATGATCTTCGGTTACTATGCAGTGACTGTATCATTTGGCCTAAACAACGTAAATAGAACAAGCAATTAAAGAAAATTCAGCTGCTGCACCATATACAATATATGTATGAATATATATATATACATATACATATATATATATATATATATATATATATATATATGTGTACTTGTATATATTCATATATATGTATAGTGAAGATATATGAATATATTCTCTCTCTATATATATA
>OY735224.1:37025828-37033328 GCA_963457665.1 Thysanoteuthis rhombus
TATTCTGTGTTTGGCATAAAAGCCTTCAAAAATGTTACATTAATTGCATTAACAGATATTTGGAATTAATTGACTGAAATGACATGAATAAGGTTTATAAGAAATTAAAAAAAACTCACCATCACAGTCAATTATTAATAAGCTTTAGCATCAAAATTTGAAGTCATGTAAAAAATTCTATCAAAGAATAAATATGGTCTGAGTAAATTATATTTATATCACTGGCATTTTCCAGTGGAAAATATCCAAGATTGAATAAAAAAAAACATCTAGTAACATTTAGATTCTGGAGAATAAAAGTATTTTTTTAGGAGGAGTCTCATGAAGAACTGATGCCAATTTTCAAGTTAGTAGACAAAACAGTATAGCCAGGACTGCAGGAATATACTTGCAAACAAACAAGGTTTTGATTCCACGGAATGTATGGAAAGAACACACCAACAGACAACACGAATATAAAAAAAAGGATTGACCCCTTCGCTATCTTTGATAGCTACAATCGTTCACTTCTATTGTATCCCAAGTGTTTAAAGCAGTAAAGCTTTACAGACTATATATACATATATATATATATATATATATATATATATATATATTTATATATTTATTATCTTGTATAGATATTTGGGTAATTGGTTAGCCAGTATCAAGTGACTCATAAGAGAATCTCAGCAGGTTTAGTATCTATTTTTAATGAAGAAATGCGGCTAAGAAGTCAATCTATAGAGATTTTAACTGATGAATCATTTTCATGTACCTGTGAAGGTTGTATTATAAAACAAATAAAACCTGAATATAAAAAGGTTTACAGACAAGAATTTTGTTGGCAAATAGGATGAAGTGAAGATTCCCTATGGATATACTGGAAAGTGAGACTTGACTACAAAAGTGATGGTGCTTATATATATATATATATATATATATATATATATATATATATATAGTCTAGAAAGCTTTACAGCTTTTAACCTTAAACACATTAAAAAATACTTTTAAAAAAATTTTTGTGTCACTTCAGTCACTTATTTCCCTATATCTGTCAATGTAATTTACGTAATTTTCTTCAATGATTTTTTTCTATGTTTTACATATCTTTCGTTATTATGGTACTTGGTGTAAATTTTCTCTTGTTGGGATCATCAGTTGTTTACAATGTAACCATTTTCAGGATTTTAAAAACAAAACAGTTATATCAACATGGCACCCCAGCAGTATTGATTAAACACCACCTCCCTTTCAGGTATGATTTTAATACATAGCTTATGTCATACTACATTTAGTTTGTTATTTCATATAGGGTATTATCATAATTTATTATATATGGATGTTATTTTATACTGCATATCATTTGATTTTTGAAACAAGACTTACTTATATAGGCTACCTGAAAAGCATATTCAACAATGAGGGATCAGTAGGTATAACAACAGATGTAATTCATTGTTTGTGTCACTTCTATTGAGTACTCACCCATGTGAATATTAAATTTGTTGTGTTGATTTTAATCTCACACTGCATGCAAACTAACTTATAACATCATATATATATATATATATATATATATATATATATATATACATATTAGTGGGTTTGTAATATAATTATGTATATTCGTGTTCAGAAAGCAATTATATATTTTCAAATCACAATCACTGTTTTAAAACCTTTCAAACCACAGCTGGCGTTTACAAGCTTTCACTGCATAAGGATACACTTAAAAGTGGTATGCCTATAGTTGGCATCATCTGGGGGCATTAATCCCCCCCCCCCCGAATCTTTTCTCTCCTCAGGATATCTAGAAGTTTGGTAGTCTTTTTGTACCAATACATTAAGCATTTTTCATCATCATTGTCCCATATGATGTATGATGAAATAGCATAAGACTACATTTATCAACTATTCTATTCATCTTTAGTTTCCAACTTTTCAGTTCTGACTTTGTGAAATGATATGAAGAAAATAAGTATAGGTAACATGAGAATTTAATCATTTCTTCCATAGTTTATAGTTCATCCTTCCACTGATTTTCATTGTAATTCATTGAAAACTTTTGGAGATATTCAGTAGACAGTCATGAACGGATACAAAAAATTGGAGGGAAAAAAAAACAGGAATATCTCTTAATCTAAGAAAAATTCCTGGATTCACCCCAAAATTCAATCAACTTTTTCTGACTTCATTGTACAACCTTCCACAAAATTTCATTACAGCCATGGAAAAAAATTTGAGATACGTGGACTATCAAATCTTTCATTAGAAAAAAGAACTCACTAGAACCTATATGAAATATTTTTAGACAGTCCTCTTGGTGTCACCCCGCTCTGATAGTGTTACCCGTGGCCGGCTGCCTCCCATTGGTCAATCTCAAAATATAAAACCTTAATGACAGTAAATGTTTTTAATATGTATCAATGGAAAATAAGTTATTTGAACCACAAAACCAAGCAGTGTTTGGTTTGCATTTAATGAAATCGCATAATTCATGAGACTATGAATAAAAGCATTACTTTAAGGTCAGCTTATCTTTGGTTTCCTTTTGCAGTTAATTATCTCTCATAGTTGCAAAATTTGTTGATAACTATTCCATGAAACTCTTCCCCCGTGAAAACAATTTCTTTTTATCATCTTCTTTTGAGTGCTAATGGCTGTTATCAAGTAATAATAAATTGCTTTGAAATGTATGAGTGGGTACCCCAAAACAACGATAATAACTGACTCATCCCAGGTCTCAACTTTTAAGAAAAATCTGTCGGTAATTTTGAACTTATTCTCTGCAAATTATGGCACACATTCAAACAATTGCTATTTTGAAATTCTTTGTGAACAAATGAGGTTCAAATTTGGCAAAAATGCATTTAATTTTCAAATCTTCTGTTAACATTTGTTGGCACGAACTCCAAGACAAACCAGTCATTTCAGATATCTCGTTAATGGTCTGATGACAATCTTCAATGATTGTATGGCAAAGTCTTCAAGATTTATAGCATTTCAGCTCGTTGGAGGTTGGCCTGATCATGATCTTCAAGTTATATTTCATTACGTTTAAAAGGTGAATACCCCTTGTAAACTTGTGTTCTGCCTAAAGCTCCTTCCTCAAAAACTCCTTTAAGCATAACGAGAATTTCAACTGCAGTTTACCCCTGGAAAACAAAAAATCACACTCTCCATTCATTTTTATCAGCCGTTGTAGAAATCACCGAATGTGCTTGCAAACACCAGAAAAAAGCCATAGGAGAGGAACCAGTCAATACAGAATCACACCATATGATAGACTGGCTCAGAATAGAGTCAACTCATAACACCTAGTAGCACAATGTGCAACTACATTTAGACTGCACGACACATTTGAATTTGATTTTTTAGGGCCACCCCCTTGTACACATTCATCTATTTGTTATTGCTCGTAGCAAGGGCTGTCAGAGGGAGAAGGGAGAGGGATTGGACTGTTGGCTTGCATTATTGAGTGTATGTTGGAGATCACTCCTCCTTGGGAAGATTAGGAAGCTCTTTATATGATCCCCAGCTGTGTACAGCTCCTAATATTCCCAGATGGTCACCCATCTAGGTACTGATCAGGCTCAGCATTGATCAACTTCAGTGATCGTACGAGAACCACTGCGTCGAACGCTATTTGGCTGTAAAAACACTCCCTCGAATAAAAAGATGGAATTGTGTGAGATTGTTATTTGTTTTTCAATGATTTTCTACTCAATCAAATGCTTGCGGAAGGTCGAGTATCATCCAGAGACATTTTACAACATAATGTTGCTAAGTAAGCATTGATATGATTCATTTTTATCTCGAATTGAAAGCATCTCAACTGGGACTGCTCTCCTCTAAAACCATGCTATACAGACATAGGGCTGGAGATATCAGGATAGAGAGTAGGTTTTATTGCTGGATTTGGACTTCTGCAAACCATCAAAACCTCTGAAGCTAAGTTGGTACAGCAGATGGTGTGTTTGGCTAGGTTTATCTCTGGAAAAAAGAATTCTGGTTTGAGTCTCACCAACAGCTTATTCTTCATTTCTGATCTGCTCTGTTAATCCATTGTTGTAGATTGATGGCCTGAATTAAGTTGTGATAAAATTCAACAACAGAAATTCAAGATAAAGGGAAACTCACCATCACTGTCAATAATTGAACAACTGTAGTTAAAAATTTGAAGTCATGTAAAAAAAAATTCCACTGAAAAATAAATATGGTCAAAGTGAATTCTATTTATGACATCACTGGTGTTTCTCATGATAAAACACCTACAATGAGTGAAAAAGCATCTTGGAACATCTAGATTCTGGAGAATTTAGATGTTGTTATCGAACCCATCAAGATAGGGCCAAAAACAGTGAAAAAAGTTTTCTTTCCAAAAATTAAAAAAAATATCTTTAGAGAGGTTATAGTTGAGTACTGATGTTAATTTTCAAGTCTGTTGACTAAAGGGTATGGCCAGGAACACACAAACACATAAGAAAGAATAGAGCCTTTTGCCATCTTTGATGGCTAAGCATGCTTAATAGTTGTCAAAAAATCAATAATAATGATTTACAATGCTTCATCTAATAAAAATAAATAATGAAAGTCAGGAACTATTAGAGATTTGGGGAAACTATCAACCAAAACCATCAACATAGATTTCTCCAGTTTTTAAGTTTGTCTAGCTAACTGGCTATGTATTGTATGTTCGGGCCACATCAATGGAGCTAAAGGGCTGAAAATTTAAACATTTACTCCTTATTATGACTAGGAAAAATGTTTTTCTCAAATTCTCTGCTCCTGGATAGGTTTTGGCCTGTGATTCAATTTACAATGTAAGATTCTGCCCGCTTTATGTCCAGCAGCATTCACACTTGTCTTCTTTGAAAATCCAGACTTTTTTAATGACAACTGCCAAAGAAAATATGAGAAAGGTTACTTATTCACTGATCACTTCTTTCTCCCCAATTTTGTAGTTGATCATCCTCAACACAACTCCTTAAAGATGTTTATTACAAGAGAGTTGCTATTGAGTAGCTAACCAGACCTGTTATTTTTAGCAATTGCAATCATTTCCGAGTCAATCCAATGCTTTATTTGCACAAATACAGCTTGTGAAAGGTCGGGTATCATCCAGAGACATTTTACAACATGGCGTTGTTAAATAAGCATTGATATGATTAATTGTTATCTTGAATTGAGAGCATCCGAAGAGGGCTGATAGGTCTCCTTGGGAGCCATATTTGAAGTAGAGGAAGGAAGGGAGGGAGGAAAGAGAAGGAAGGAAGGAAGGAAGGATGAGGGGAGGAAAGAGTGAAGGGAAGGAAGGAGGGAGGGAAAAAGGGAAGAAACGATGGAAACGAAAAAAAGAAACCATGGGAAAAGGGGAAGGAAAGGGGAGGTTGGAACAAAGAAAGAAAGGAAAGCAGGAAGATAGGGAGGAAGGAAAGAAAAGAAGGACGGAAAGAGGGGAAGGAAGAAAGGGCAGGAAAGGGAAGGAGGATGTTATCAACCAGGGTGGAGGCGGCAAGAAGAGTGGTTTCAACACTGCAACCATTTATGGTTTCCTGTACTCTTGCAGGAACTATGAATAATCTGCAAGAATCAATATTTCGGCTACTTTAGACACACTACTGCCTCAAGCAAATATAATTTGACAGAATTACAATCGAATACTCGGCTTTGTTGGAAGAAATTTGTCAATCTAACCCTCGGATCCTTTCTGTGCAATCGATTTGGTCCCAAACGCGTCATTTAAAACTAATTAAATTTTTTTTGAATTAAAGAATAAATTCCATGTTAATTCTTTAATATGTAAAGTTGTTCATAATAATGAATTTAATAACATCACTATGTGAATTTATAACAATGAATGTAAACTGTTACAATTTTCATATGTTGGCAGCCACTTATTGTTATTTAAAAGATCCTACCTCAAAGTGATCACAATAAGAACCTTTCCCTGTGTGTATATATATATATATATATATATATATATATATATATATATATATATATATTCTAGAAAAATTTACAGATTTAAATTTTGAACATTAAAAAACTTTTTCAATAGATTAGTTTGTGTCACTTCACTCTCACATATCCTTATATCTGTCGATGCAATTTATATAATTTCACTTAGTATTATTCTCTCCATTTCCCCTATACTATGTTATTATGGGACAATGTATAAATTGTCCCTTGTTGGGATCATCAGACGTTTACCATGTAACCGTTCTGGGGATTTAAAAAATAAAATAGTTATATTTATGTGGCACCCCAGCAGTGTTGATCAAACACCAATTCCCTTCATTATATAGTTTTGCCATATATGTTGTTCATCATTTTATATCAGGTTTTCTGTGTATTGTATATTGATATTGTTTTATACTGTGTATCATTAATTATTTGAAACAGGGCTTATTTATGTAGGTTACCCTATGTTGTCAGCCAGTTGTTGCTATTTAAAAGATTCTGTCTGAAAGTGATCGCAATGAGCATCTTTCTGTATATATATATATATATATATATATATATATATATATATATATAATATGTGTGTATATATATATATATATATATATTAACAAATGGATTTGTAATCCGATAGAAATAATCATGGAAATGTGTTATGTTACTTTGGAACTCTTTAAGAAACTTTGAGATAAAGCAGTTATTTGGGTTCTTATCATTGAGATAAAGCAGTGATTTGGGCCTACACATTACCAGCAACTATTTAGCTCAATGTTAAGAGCGATGCTGTGTTAAAGCGGCTACCTATCGGTCACAAGTCTGATTCCAGCTGCAGCCCCATTTTCTTTGATTATTTATTACATTTACGCTGTCAAGGACAAATGGTACACTCACTGTGTAATAATCGGAGGTCATTTCAAATAGAGGTTCAAAGTAATATAACGCATTTATATAATTATATATATATATATATATGTATATAATGTTGTCAGCCAGTTATTGTTATCCAAAAAACCCCTGTCACAAAGTGATCACAATGAACACTTTCCTCTATATATACTCAAGGAAGCTTTACATCTTTGAACACAAAATAATGAGATTTTATATAATTCATATAGTTTTTTTCTGTGGATTTTATGTTTTACATAGAATTGAATATCATGGTACCATGTGTGGATTTTTCTTGTCAGGATCATCAGTTGTTTACTGTGTAACTGTTTCAGGGATTTAAAAAAACAAAACAGTCATATTAACATGGTTCCTCAGCAGTGTTGATCAAACACCACCTTCCCTTAAGTTATGAATTTGATATATAGCTTTACTTTATTATTTTTAGGGCCAAATCATAATACTTGTAGTTTGTTATTTCATTTAGGGTATTATTATAATGTATTGTATATGGACGTTTTTATATATATATATATGTATTCATATTCATGCATAGTATATATAGTACAAATCAGGTTTGCAATATTGCATGGTATAATATAATATAAAGCAATGTCTGATTTGTAATGGATTTATTTCAGGGAGTGCTTAATACATTCAACTTGA